>JANHGC010005507.1:95618-106585 GCA_027560395.1 Boaedon fuliginosus | reverse complement strand
TCTAATTTCCAACAGTTCAAGAGAATGTTAAACCGGGAACTGACACATCTTTCAGAAATGAGCCGATCAGGGAATCAAGTCTCTGAATATATTTCGAATACTTTCCTAGGTATGTTAGTTAACATTGGATCTGTTTCCTTGTAAAAACTCTTTAAGGAAACTGTCACTAAAAGCCAACCTCAACATTTCAGTATCTTTAAGGAAACAATCTCTGTGGTAGTGAAAGGATCTCTTTTCAGAGAAGGAGATTGAGGAAATGGGAAGTTATCTAGGAAGCTATAAAATTAACAGGGCAAAATGTGGTGGAACAAATTCTTTGATAACCCTTCCTCATTTGCATGCTCTCCAGCTGAGAGTAATTTAACTCTGACTTTCAAGAATTCTCATCTCTGGCCAAGGAGGCCAAGGAATGCTGGGAATTGAAGTCCTTCTCTCTGAAGAGTACAAAACTAGGGAAAGTTCTTCGATGTCTTACAGATGTGCATACCATAACCACGTGTCCATAAGCATGGGCAGTAACATGCAGAATTAATTATAATGTAACAGTGCAGGCAAATATTTAATTTGTTAAATTTGTATAGCGGCCTATCGCACTTCCATGAGTCTGTGTGGCTTACAGTATTAATATTGTTAATAACAATAATATTTACAAGTAGAGAAACATTCAGGAAGATTGTTGCTTAGCAACTATTAATGCTTTCCAGGATTCTGGAAGGGGTAAAGTGCTTGCTTGGCAAAAGGTTATTTTCTCAAGAAATGTTACTCTAGCTTAGAGCACATAATCATGGATCGTTTTCGGCTAGTCATGGTTTCTCAGCCTATTTTACCTCACATATTATTATTGAGAAAAATAAGTGGAGGGAATAGTCAGTATTCTGCTGAGCTTCTGAATAAAAAGCAGGATATAAATCTACCCGTGTTTCTCCGACAATAAGACCTAGTCTTATTTTCTTTTAGACTTGAAAATAAGTACTTGGGCTTATTTTCGAGGAGGGTCTTACTTTTTTGGAGGGAGAAGAAGAACGCACCATCGGACTCAGAAGCCAGGGATCCTTTAGGCATCTCGGGCACAAAAAAGGCTGCAAAAATCCCTGGGCTTGTTTTTGAGGTAGGGGTAATATTAGGCCCACCCCAAAAAAATTAAGGTTGGGATTATTGGGGTGGGTCATGTTTTCTGAGAAACAGGGTAATTAGACAATAACAAAGGAATGAATGCATTCTTCATTCTGTGTCTGATAAGTTTGAAAACAATTCTGAAAATCTATATCTGCCCATTTTCAAAATCTTGTCAGGTACAAAATAATATATTCGGATCTAATCTAATGTGCTTCATAAATATTAGAAATTATTTTTTTATCCTTTTTTAATACAGACAAGCAGAATGATGTGGAGATTCCGTCTCCTACACAGAAGGACAGAGAGAAAAAGAAGAAACAACAGGTTATGACACAGATCAGTGGTGTAAAAAAGTTAATGCACAGTTCAAGCTTGAATAATACTAGTATTTCAAGATTTGGTGTGAAAACAGAAAAAGAAGATCATTTAGCTAAGGTCAGTGTGATTCATAATATTTGTATTTTTAATGAAGAATATGTAAACTAGACATATTAGTCATTCATACTCCATAAATCCTTTTTACTTTTCCATCTGTTTTGAGGAAACTGCTTTGCAGGACAGAAATGGTAATAGTAACTTTCTCCATGGAATATGTTGCTAATTACTGAAAACAAAACTGTTGAAATTAATTTAGCTAAAGGGAACCGTTTAATCTGCCCCCCTCCCCCCAATGATCTTGGCAATTTTCTGCTGTGTTATGATGCGAGAAAATTTACTCAAAGGTTTAGATACAGCTTTGGAAAATAACAATGCAAGTGGCTTAGGACAAATATCTTCTTATGAAGAAAGTTCTAATCCTAAAGTGTTAGAAACTATTGGTAAGAGGAAAAAATATATTGATACAATTATCTGGAAGACATCGAATTAATTTCTGAACTGTCCCAGCCCTGAAACTGGTATAGATCCCAGTTAAACAGTTTCAATGGGAGGGACAAGGAAAAATGGGAGATAGGGAATGTCACACTTTCAGAAACTATTAATATAATAAATTATTTCTCTTTCATATGTCATATTTTGGGAAAACCGTAATTCTAACTTGTATCCTTAGGATTTAAGGAAAAATTGATTTGATATCTATATAAACGCAATTATAATCTACATATGGCCCCATTCTCCTTGTGATGGCATTATGCATTCTTTTTTTTTTAATTTTTTTCTTTAGGAGCTAGAAGATCTGAATAAATGGGGACTGAATATATTTAATGTTGCAAGATACTCACACAGTAGACCTCTCACTTGCATTATGTATGCAATTTTCCAGGTTAGTAATTGTGATATTATTATCATTTTCATCTTCCAATTGCTATATCTTAAAAACAGCACTAATTCCATCTTTTCTCAGCAATAAAGGCTTTGGGTTTTTAATCATACTCTGACTACTTGTAATTTTTATTACTCTATACAGGAAAGAGATCTACTGAAGACATTCAAAATCTCATCAGACACCTTTATAGCTTACATGATGACTTTGGAAGACCATTACCACATAGATGTAGCTTACCATAATAGTCTCCATGCAGCTGATGTAGCCCAGTCAACTCATGTTCTTCTGTCCACACCAGCTTTGGATGTGAGTTGCTTCCTTCCATCCCCGACAAACAATACTTCCAAAATAATTTGCTTGTACTTGGTAATCTGTTATAGCCTCATGCTTTAATTAATAAGCTGAAGGTAAAAATAAGTAAAACTTTGTGCACTCATTTGCTTTGATATTTCTGACACAGTACTGCCAGTTCCTTCACACAAGGCAATTGCATCAATCAACCGATTTCTAACCTGTTACATAAAGAAAATAGGTGAGCTTATAGAATTTCACAGTGTAATCTGTCATCTTGATATCAAGTCCATAGATTGCTTGAGGTGAACAAGACAGTATACACAATCCCATAATATTTTAGAAGATTACTAAACATGTGATGAGAAGTAGACATCTATTTCTCAAATCTTCTGTTGTATCCCATCTAATGTTCCTTTGCTTATTCTCAGTATGGAATCTTATATTCCTTAATAGGTCTTTATGTCATCTCAGTAATATAAAAGCTAGATTTGCACTAATTATGGTGTATTGTTTAATTCAGATTTCTTTATTTTAAATTTATTGCTAAGAATATGAATGTGGGTTTACATTTTTGAAATAAGATCGTATTAATAGCCTCCTATGGAATATTCTGCATTTTTTACTATTTTAAAAAATTAGTTGAACATGAGTTGCAAAGCTTACATTTTTACTTTTTTACTGTTTTCTCGAGGATGTATTGGAATTACTGCATCCCCACAAAGAAAAGTATCAAAACACAGATACATAGCCAAATGAATTGGCAGTAGCTAATAATTTTTTTCAAAAAAGATTTCAGTTCTTTTTGTACAGTTTTAATTGCACATTTTTTTTCCTGTGGAGGTTGTTAATAAGTTAACAGATACTTGATGAGCTATGTTTGTCATTGAAGACTATGTGTTGATCTTTTCTGTTTCTAGGCTGTATTCACTGATTTAGAAATTTTGGCAGCAATTTTTGCAGCAGCAATTCACGATGTAGATCACCCTGGTGTCTCCAATCAGTTCCTTATTAATACAAGTGAGTTCTGTGTTCATTTAATGTGCGTGCACGTACGCATACAATGGGTCTCTTGATCTCTCTTATTAAGAATAAAGAAAATCTAGAATACTCATAAGAAGTGAAGTTGAGAATATCGGAGTTGACTTATCAATAGAGGCTACATCCGCACATTACAAAGGTTTCCAAATTTCCATGCTACTTAATAATAGTACACAGAAACAAGCAAAACTAACCAAGTATGTAATCAGTAGAATTATGCTAAACTTACGCACTGGGAGTTTATCTGAAGTGAGTTGAGAGTATCCTAATGGATTAATAAACCAAGTTTTATAGTTCAAACCAAAAGCTTTGAATACTGGCTGCTGGAAAACTAGCAATAAGGATTTTGAGATCCCTTTATGCTGGGTGCAGTTTGAATCCAGATTTTATATATCATAGATCTTTGATCTGATCTTTCAAATATTTTAAAAAATAATATTAATTAATAAAATTTAAAAGATGCATCCTATTAGCTGGAATGAATGAAAATAACATTAATTATTTGCAAGGATATTTTACACAATTACATTAGTATATAATGTATGTGTGTGAGTGTAGTCAAATCTCATAAAACAGGTGATAATTATCATTTCTGGTAAATTTCTTTTAATTAATAAATTCTAGGTCTGAGGTCTTTTATTTCAGCTATCGTTGAATTATTTTTAAAATTCTTTAAGAATTTTAAAGAATTCTTTTAATTATTTCATTTACTTTATTTACATTCTCTTTTAAAATTATTTCAAGCATAATGAAGGATATCATAGCTATAAAAGCCATTGCTTAGATATAAAATCATATATGGAACTTACTGGAGTCCTTTTAAATACATCACTACTCTCTTATTTAGATTCTGAACTTGCTTTAATGTACAATGATGAATCCGTCTTGGAAAATCACCATCTTGCTGTTGGTTTTAAGCTTCTACAAGAGGAACATTGTGACATCTTCCACAATCTGACCAAGAAACAACGTCAAAGTCTCAGGAAAATGGTGATAGATATGGTAAGAATGTGATTCTGTATAACATTCTAGTTGTTCGGTAAAACAAAAAATGATGCTTTGCTACTGAAAACAAAAAATAAAACTATCTTTCTCCTTTCATGTAGGTCTTGGCAACAGATATGTCCAAGCACATGTCGCTTCTGGCAGATTTAAAGACAATGGTAGAAACTAAAAAAGTTACAAGTTCTGGAGTCCTCCTGCTAGATAACTACACTGATAGAATACAGGTCTGTCTGGGAAGCTTTCTTGCTGTCTTGCCTTCTCTCTCCCCCTCCCCTCCTCCACCTTCCTCTTCCTCCATCCTTCTCTCCCTCTCCCTCAACCCTATGAGCTTCCCATGTGATACATTCTTACTGTGGTGCAGGGAACTAGTCTTTCTGTAGCACGTGGATATTTCTTCTAAGGAAGGCTTTAACGTAACCGTGAATAAGGCAATGTTTGAATAAAGGAAAGAGGATTGAAAAAAAATTTGGGGAATTTTAGAGGGAGTCATCTGGATAGTACTGAGACCCTTCCAGTATAAATGTCTGCTTATGTTGCTACTCTTATTAGGGATGGGACTGAACCGATAAGCACTTTGGTGGATTGTAATTAATATAATCACACAAATTACTCCTCAAGGTAAGAATTTAATAGTCTGTGGTGGCTTGAATTCTTCTTTCCTCCAAACTATTTGGAGGAAAACAAGACCTTACAGCATAAGGAATCCAATTTACAATTTAAAATTCCCTTAGATTAATAGTGTGGTAAATGTTGTGCAATTCACACAACATGTTCCTTACATGTTATAGATTAAGTATTCAGCCTCAGCATGGGGAAATGTTAACAAGGATATTTTACTTAAAAATAGGGAATTCAGTTAAATATTTTTTCTACTTGCCTATTTAATGGTGATAGACACAGGAACATTTACTTCATTATTTTCCTGAATTGAATCTCTCTATGTTTTTAGAATAAGATGCATATTAAGATGTCACTTCAGGAAAATATTTAAAAGGATGTTTAAAATCGTCAAATAGGGCACAAAGCAGCACAAATGTTTGAACAGATTTCTTCTCTCTGTGAATCCCTTTTATTCTATGGTTATGCAGATTTTAATCCATTGTGCTTCATATATTCATCCCACAGAATGAAATTTTCAGAACAGGAGAAATTAATATTGGTGGCAATATTTAGTGCAGAAGATACTTGTTGCTCTCCTTTTTAATGGTAACCTGACTGATACAGATTTCCCATTTCTAACATGGCAATAGTTAATCATGAAAAGCAAATCCCCTTAGTGTGATAATAGTTACTCTTTTGTTCATAAAAATGTCCTATATAGAAAGAATTAAACTGAAGAATTTTATACCAGCCTGGAATGACAATCCGACCCAAATATCTTTAAATTATATCTTTTCATTAGTGTGACAAGATGTCTTTGGGGCCCTTTTGATGCTTAGTTAATGTGACAGTAATTTGGCTCTTCCACGGTAATTTGGCTCTTATAATGCTGTTGTGCAGAAAAACCTACCAGCCTAAAGAAGAAATAAGTACAACGTCAACCCATACTAAGCCTCAACCCTGAAGCAGAACAGAGATTCTGTCCACACTCAAAACCCCAGAAGTAGAGGGAAGAGAGAGAAACTGAGAAAAATACTTTCTTTGGAGCTAGTAGCTAAACACTGTGGGATCAGAATTCTGGCACTAAAAAAGCTATGTTTTTATTGCTTCTCTCCCCCACTTCTGCCATTGATAGCAAGAGAAGTCAGGGAGAAAAGAGACCTTTCCCCCAATCCTAGTATTCCCACTACTTTTTACAACTAAGAGGGTGCAAATGGATTTTTTGTATCAGTTCTCCAATCCTATGGCATAATTCCTTGGTGGAATTGATGGCAAATGAAGCACGATGCTCTGAGGAAGTGGGCAGTTGTATTTGGAGGTGCTCTTTCCTTCTGCATAAGCTTGCCATCAGCTGGTTGCAAAGGTGGAAGGTCTTTTTGGCTCTGCTTTTCCCATGCCAAAAAGAAAACGGTTCTGAAAATCAGCAGCCTGCCATAGTCTTCATATGGCCAAGTGGAGCAAAGCAGGCATTCACCCTAAAGTTTCCTCAGAGTTTACAACTGACTGAGCCTTTAGCATAGTTTCTCCTGGCAGAGGTAGATCTGGAGTGAAGAAGACATATCTTCATGTCCTCAACAAAAGGCTACGTGTAGAAGTGTCTTCACACTGCAGCAAGCAGAACACGAATTCTAAGAATTACTTCAGATAATCCTCCAGTTTAAAAGAGATTTGCCAGGACAAAAAAAACCGTATCTAGGTAAATCCTTTGTACAGAGTTCAATCAGATACCATTTTATCTATGCCTAACCTCCTTGAATCTGGACCATACGTTCTTCATCAAAGTCATGATAGCTACATGTACTTTTTTCATTATATTTTTTATTTTTGTTAATATTATTATATATTTGTTATATTCCTTATTATAGTTTTCTGGTTCTATTTTATCTTCACATATGACTGAAAAATACTGACTAGCCCATAAGCACTGAGATGAGATGAGATGAAAGTAGCCCTAAACTATCTAGTCATAATCTAGAGTACTCTGACTTTTGATAGGAGGTGCCAGTGCCCACAATTGAAACAGAGACCTTTAAATTTTCTGTTTATCTCCAGTTCGTTAATCTCCTATGTGGACTTGTACAATAAGACATGAGAACAATAAAACTATTCAAAGCAGTTTTCTACTAAAGAAAAGGGTAGATAGCTTAAATTGGCTTGCAGTTATGCTTGGATAATTCAGGTGACCAGTACAATTTGTAACAATTTATTCTGCATATCTACAGTTAATCTTCCTTCAATTAATTTAATATGTATCTTGATGAAAATGTACTTTAGATATATTTCATAAAACTTTCTAAAACAAACCTCTTTAATCAAAAAGTGCATTAAGGTGAAACTGCTTTCAAAATACCAATAAGTACAGAAAAAAATGTTGCCCTGTTTTACATGATTACATGAATCTTCATGTTACCATTTTTGCATTACAGGTTCTCCGAAATATGGTTCATTGTGCTGATTTAAGTAATCCTACAAAATCTCTTGAACTCTATCGGCAGTGGACAGATAGAATTATGGAGGAGTTTTTCCAGCAAGGGGACAAAGAACGGGAGAGGGGAATGGAAATCAGCCCAATGTGTGACAAGCACACGGCTTCCGTGGAGAAGTCTCAGGTATTTGACTTTCCTCTTTCTCATCTGTCAGGAGGGTTCCAATTTAGAATTAATAACGTTGATCTGTTATCGGGAAGTATAGGGAAAGATATCCTTTTAAAAAATGTCATGGTAATTCCCCAGAGATTCCTCTCTTTAACATACCAGATAGATTAATCTCACCTTTTCAAATGCCTTTTTCGCTTTTGTAAAAACATACCTGCAGCATTATACATAATCCCTTTTCCAAGTTCCACTGAATGAGAGAGGATAATGCAAACGTTTTCTAACATCAGCACAAGGAGATTTTGTCAATAGAAGGCCGTCTGTTTGCCATAAATCCTACAATTATGCTTCTGCAAAATTCTGAAAGGCTGCCTGCAGAGCATTTCAATGATGGTGCTGCTTCACATAAGCTGGACCAGTATGTGTTCTTAGCAAGGGCCAAGGTTAGCCAAACATATGTCAGTTTCTGGCTTGGCCCCATTGTTTCTTCTCTTGTAATACAGTCAGCAAGTAGCAGAGATTTCAAGAATGGAAAAAGTAGATCCTCTTACGCCAACGTACGTTTTGCGAAGAAACTAGATGCAGCACCTTTTCTCTGTTAGCGGATAGGACATGGTTTTCTATTCTCACTTTTTCATTTTGCAAGGAAGTAATCAGTGTTAACTGTGAACACTTCAGAGCCATTTTCATGCTGTGGTTAAGGCGTCAGGGTTAGACTTCAGAGGCTTCCTTTGTTTGAGCCACTGAGAGACTTTTCATCAGCCTCTAATTTTCCTTCTATCTATATTCTACTAAAACTGTCCTGTCTGTAATCTTTCACTGGGCAAAACATTCATGATATACAGTAAAAATGTTTGAACCAAGCTATCTCAAATGGACTAACTTAATCAAATGCATCCAAAATCCAGGACTCACGGAATTGAAATTTGGTAAATTTATCAAATATTTTATGGCATAAAAATTACCATAAAGTATTTACAACATGTAAAACATTCCCTATGGCCAACTCCCGAGGTTTGACTGCTATAGAGTTCAGCATTGGCTGTTTTCAGGACAGATCCATCTCTGAATATCTCTTGAATTTGAAATAATTTTTCCAGTACATTGGAAGCTCTGCCATTGTTAAAGGCATTGAGGAATCTGATAAAGAGTATAAAAAGTATCTCTGAAACAATGGTCTGAGGGATCATGTGTTGCCTTATGTAATTTAACAGAGAGGATTATATGAAGGGACTAGCTATAGGGAATCCCCTTAATATTTTTGAAGATGAAATATAGTAGCATTATCATACAGAAATAAATTATATCATTAACCAATATCTTCTGTAATTCACTTTGGGATTTGGGGGGGGGGGGGTTGTTAGTTTGGTTTTTTGAACCTGAGCTAATAATTAAATTAAAATTAACTCTCAAGTTAGTTCTTCCTTAAATGGATGTAAAGAGCCAAAGTTCTCCATGTTCTGATAACCAAACAAGGTGAATTCACTAAAAAGTCTCCACTGAGTATAGGTTACAGAATTTTTTTGTCACTTTTTGGCTTAAGGTACCTCAGCAGTTACAATAGAATTGTACTGGCTTCTTCAACATCCTGTTGTGTCTGAAGGAGTCAAATGTGATTTCCAAAGCAAACATCCTAGCCAGAGATGGGTTCCTTTGAAAACTATTTTCCTGTTCCGCTGAATTGCCACCCAGCGGTTTTTGGAGTTAAGCAAGGAAATCCAGTCAGACAAGAAACTTTTCCATAGCTTTTATTGTTCATTCACTTTCCTCCATCCAGTTCATCCTGCTTGTCAACTAAGAATTAATGTTATCCCAAGCTTTATTACGTAATGGATAATACCAGGAACAGTCAATTATTTCCCCTTAACGGGATACATTTCTCCATTAAATGATATTATATTCAAGTATGTTAACCATAAATTCCACAAAATAGCAAAATAATATGAAATTCTAAACAGATCCCAGAAGAAGTCAGCTTTTTAACACTAACCCTAAAAATCACACCAATTCCAAAGTTTCAGTGAAGTAAAGATTTTCATCAGAATGTCATAGCGTGCCAGCATTTTTATCTACATTGTTTGTTTAAGTGCTACTTGGAGGAGTCATAGTTCTCCTTTAAAAAAAATAGATAGTCACTCAGTTTAGTGGGATGGCAATTTTCATTGAAGTGCATTGTTACAGTAACCACGTCCAATAAGCATTTCTTTTATAGTTAGACGTCTTTGATTTATGCATCATACCGAATAATTTAAATGTTAATAGGTCCTTTCATAATATACTGTTTAATGTGACGGGCTGTTAACAGCTTTTTCCCTGAGTCCTGATATCTTAAAAAAAATAGTTACTAACCAGTTTTAATTTTGGAACAGAAACTTAAGAACTCCTCTATGTTCTTCCTCCTCGGAGGAGGAAGGCATCCAAAATTCACTTCAGCTTAAGCACGCAACAGATGCCATGATTTCCATTACGTCTGAATACCCTAATAATTAAAAATAGCTCCCACTGACAGCACCTTGTAGTTTCTTCATATGTCGATACTGCCATACAGATGTTCCTTATATAATTGCCGTAAATTATATAAAATTATAAATTATATAGCAGCAGCCTGACATGATTAAAAAAATAAAACTAACTTACTGAACAGATATTTGCTGCTACAGTAGTGGCAGCTTTTTAGTTATGAATTTTGTTAAAAGTGTTTTTTAGGGCGAAGCGAATTATTTGGCCTTTGTCTAACCTGATTATAGGATAGAAAGAGTGGGCGGAAAGACCAGTGTTAGTTCCACTGGACATTTGATTGTAATGTTAGACTATCGTTTTATGATTGAAGGCTGCCAACGCAGAGCTGCATTTGTAGGGGGACTCTTGGAAATACAGGTGCTCTGGGTACTGATCTGGAAAGAATCGTGGCAATAGGAGTCAATCAGGAATGCTTTTGTTTAGCTTTGCTAATGCAATATCTGCATCACTTCCTGAAGAGAACAAATCTTAGTGGCACAGTGGTTAAATGCAGTACTGCAGACTCAGCTGACTTGTTCAGCAGGTTGTCAGATTGA
>JANHGC010005507.1:84315-94470 GCA_027560395.1 Boaedon fuliginosus | reverse complement strand
CCCTATGCATGCACACATGCCCCCCTACACTCCCCCACCCCTCCACGCATGTGGGCACAAACCCCAGAGCCACAACACAGCTGTTCGTGCTTTTCACGCTGCTCAGCTGTGCTTCAAAACACGGTAAAACCAAGCACCACAGAGCCAGGGCAGGTGGGATGGCTTGAGGGATGGCTCCACATGCCACTTCTGGTATGCGTGCCATAGGTTCGTGAACATTGGTGTAGGGTTTCCTGCCTGACCAGGGGGTTGGACTATCAGACCTCCAAAATCCCTTTCAAGTCTGTTAATCAGAGTGTAGGGCAAGGAGAGCCAATAGGTAAAGGTTGCTCTGAACTAAAGAGCCAGGAAATTGGTGTGAGGCAAGAGTCCCTATCAGTGAGAAAATACCCACAAGCTCTGCAATGATGCAGCTTTGTAAGGGGAAAAGCCAAATTTGTTGTGGTTTTCAATAAACCAGCATTGAGCTTGAAAGAATTTGATCCGGCTCCCAGACAAATCTACAGTATGTCATAAAACAGAAGTCTATAGCTATTTCTGACTTGCTGTAGAATTTAGAGGCACCCAGACAAAGTTATCTTCAAAAATCTAGCAAAACAAGCAAATCATAGCCTCTCCAGCGATGGAATAGAGTCCCACTCATTATGCAGCATCATTCTGACTGCTGTGGTCTTTCTCTTTTCCATAACCAACATTTGCATAACACTAAATCAAAACGAATCATACAACATGCTAAACCAAAACCAAATCCCATTATGTTTAATGCAAAAAGGTAAATTTATACAAGATGGCAAGCCCAGAGGAGACATTAAATGTGGTTCTTACCAACATCTACTACTACATGTGTAGTCGTGAATAATTAATTTAATTTAATTTAATTTAATTTAAATTTATAGGCCACCCAATCCTGTAGGACTCTGGGTGGCTCACAACATAAATAAAAACAATACAAAAGTAGCATATAAAAACAATTGAACACCCGTTGAAATTACTAAAATATTCAGTGGATCAATCTAAACCAGCCCACCGGAACTGCCAGGTCTTTAGTGCTCAATGGAAGGTGCGTAGGTCCAGGACACTCCAGCACTCCAGTGGAAGATAGTTCCAGAGGGCCGTGCCCGCCGCAGAGTAGGCCCTTCTCTGTGGAGTTGCCAGCCAACACTACCTGGCCGATGGTATGCGGAGGTGGTCAACTCTATGGGACCTCACGGGGCGCTGGGAGGCAAATGGTGGCAGAAGGCAGTCTCGAGGGTAACCCAGTCCAATGCCATGTAATAATAAGCTATCATGGCTGTATCCACACAGGAGGTCAAAACCAAATTAGGTTGTCATCCTAGGGGCAGGGGTGTTGTGTTGTATAAGAAAGATAACTTTGACTTAGTGTTTAGTCTGAATAAAATGTGAAAAGACTATACCCTGAGCAAGACTAACTTTGAAAGTACAAAATTAATATGAATTCAAATAAGTAAGAACATGTACATAGAGTGTAACTTCACGCATTTACTAGTAAGTCAGTCTTCCTGAAAAGAATACCTTTGTAACTGAGTAAATTCACTTATGCTTGTTCTGTCATCCTACCAGGCTAGCAAAAAATGTTGTGTACAGTTACTTTAAAATTTTCACTGAGACGGAAAGAAATTATATCAATTCATGGAGACAATTACAGACATTATACCAACTGCATAAAAATAGGAAGGACAATTCAGATTTCTTGTGCAATTTCTGTTTCCTCCATAGCCAGAGCAGTTATCATGCTAATAGTTACTTACTTAGCAGCAAAGTAAATCATCACTAGCATTTTTACATGTATAAAGGTAAAGGTTCCCCTTGCACATACGTGCTAGTCAATTCCTGACTCTAGGGGGCGGTGTTCAAAGTTGAAGAGCCAAAGATGTCTCCGTGGTCATGTGGTCATGTCCAAAGATGTCTCCGTGGTCATGTGGCCAGCATGACTATAAGCCGAAGGCACACGGAATGCTGTTACCATCTCACCAACGGTGGTCCTTATTTTTCTACTTTCATTTTTACATGCTTTCGAACTGCTAGGTTGGCAGAAGCTGGGAGAAATAACAGGAGCTCACTCCATTACACGGCGCTAGGGATTCAAACTGCCAAATTGCCAACCTTTCTGATCAACAAGCTCAGCGTCTTATCCACTGAGCCGCTGCGTCCCATTTACATGTATATTTTCATCTTTTCAAGATTTGCAGGGTCAAAAAACAAGCACAGCAGGGACCCTAACAATTCTCTTTTTTTGCTATAGAGTACAATAATAGAGGAGATCAACCCTAACTGCTCCTTAGATGGCCAGATCCTGAAGATGAAACTCAAATACTTTGGCCACCTCATGAGAAGGAAGGACTCACTGGAGAAGAGCCTAATGCTGGGAGTGATTGAGGGCAAAAGAAGAAGGAGACAACAAAGAGATGGCTGGATGGAGTCACTGAAGCAGTTGGTGCGAGCTTAAATGGACTCTGGGGGATGGTAGAAGACAGGAAGGCCTGGAGGAGCATTGTCCATGGGGTCGCAATGGGTCGGACACGACTTTGCAACTAACAACAATAATAGAATCTTGAATCGAAATTTCTCTCCACTTCCTCTTATAGCAAACAAAATTAAGGCAAAGTTATTTTGATTTTCTTTTTTACATTTTCCTCTTACTCAGAACTAAGATTTTTTTTTAAGTTCCCCTTTAATGATTTGTTCATTTCTTCCTCAGTCAGAGATCTTCATCCCTTCACCTACTCTGAACCACATTTTAGTTAATATGCTGTGTGAAACCAGTTTGCGGTTAGTGGACATGCAGTTTGAAGTAATGGAATATTCTGAGCTTAAGTGACCCTAAGTAAGTATATCTTTAAACACTATTATTATAAATAGAAACCCAGTTGTACAGTTACAGTAGCACAACTACTGTATAAAATAGGCTTCTCCAAACTAGTATCTTCAAAAGGAATTGGATTTCAGCTTGTGGAATCCCCCTATCAATCATAGAGAGTTTGGAATTATGGGAACTGATCCAACACATTTGGAGGTTATCAGCTGGTGGGAGCTTATATAAAGTTTTTTAAAAATAGTGCCATTTACTCTACTCCCCTCAGAAAACTTTGATCCATCTTTCTCCACATTTTCCATACTGATGGAAACACAATTCTACTGATATTTAATAGCAATACATTCTTCTCTTGCAGTCACAGCAATGCTTGACACTTATCTTATCATCAGTAGATATTCCTAAGAGGCAGCATCAGCCAGATAATGTTGAAGGACATAACCTTGGTATACCTCATCATCCATCTTACTTTCTTGGCTGTCCTCAGGTGACCTGTTGTCAAGGTAGAAGTAAGAGTCAGGTGTCAATCGGATTAGTTCCCTACTTGAGAGTAGAAATGCCAGTTTGGTAGCAAATGCCTCATTGGTCCTGACAATATAAGCCTAAAGTCAATGTTGACTCCCAATGACGGCCTAGACGTTTTCTTGACAAGATTTTCAGCAGCGTTTTGCCATTGCCTATTCCTGGGTCTGAGAATATGTGACTGGCCCAAGGTCACCTATCAGGCTTTGTACCTAAGACTAGAACTCATGATCTCCTGGTTTCTGGCCTGATGCCTTAATCACCACAACAAACTGGCTTTCTAGGATTTGTATAACACTTCTGAAAGTTTAAAACAGGCCAGACATTTGTTTTATTCTTGTATGGATTTCTCCTTGGTTCTTACCTGTTCTCTGCCTTACTGAACGTTTTTTTTAAAGTTTACTTTAAATGCTGAACAGGAGTGGTTTTTAATATCTTTAAAAGAATAGTGTTCCTTAGCCTCAACAACTATAACGTTTTTTAAGCTGCTAAGGTTGAGAAAAACTGATCTATAGCCTCCAACTATAATAGGTACTCTGGGAACAAAAGGTTTGTTTAAAAGACTATCCCCTGATCCTTAAAAAAAGGTAGTTGGGTTGTAGAAAATATCCTTGAGGGCAGATTAAGGAAAGACAGGTAGAAACAAGGTTTGCCTTTGGGTAAATGAACATTTACATTTTGCTAGCATTACTGTTGTTATTGCATAGCATTTGTGACAAGGTAATTGCCCAAAGGCAGCTTGTTTTTTATATATACACACATGCACACACACACACACACTCACACACACACACACAGCATGCTCCTGCTTTCATATAATCCATTATGTGATAAACCAGCAATATTGTAGTCTATCTGGTCATGGAAACCAAGCAATTTAGATTAACTGAAATCCAGGGATGGGATTCTACCGATTTGGCCCGGTTCAAGCAAACCGTTTGCTTGAACGGTTAGTGGCTAGTTCGGGTGAACTGATTCATCCGGTTAGGAGCTGCACCCACCCGCCTGCCCCTGCGCTATTTGGAGTTTTATTCAAACATCTTTTGAAGCCAAGCTGATCGGCCCTGCAGCACAATTGCCCCCAATCAGCTGTTTTGACTGCCACCCATCAGCTGTTGTATCGCTTTTTGTGAATGAAACGTACACGCTTTGCGCGCAAGAAACAAACCATTTGTTAGACTGGCGGAATCCCACCCCTGCTGAAATCCTATAGATTTATGGTGGGAGTGCAGACCAGTCTTTACAGCATTTTTTTTTGTAAAGACTATCTAATCTATATAAGCCAAGTCAGACAGAAAGAAATTGTAGCCATTTATACTAATTTCAACCTAAAAAAGAGATTCAAGTTGATCATCTCCCAATTCATAACTAAGTGCCTACAATTCTACAACAGTGTTTTTCTACCTCAGCAACTTTAACATATACAGAGTTCAACTCTCAGAACTCCCCATCTAGCATGCTGGTTAGAGAATTTGGGAAGCTGAAGTCCACATATCTTAAAATTGCTGAGGCTGAACACAGTTCTATATCAACTTACCTGAAAGTTAGATCTATGAACTCGGTGGAGATTATTTTTCAGTGGAATTGTATAGAATTGTCATCGTGGTCAATTAATCTTTAAGCTATGCAAAATCCCAGCTCTTGCTCCACATGTTACACCACTTACAGCTCAATCAATATGATTTTAAAACCAAGATCATCTATTACTCTTTATTCCCTATTTATGAACATATCTAGAAGAGTGTATGCATTCAATCATAGGTTAATAGCACCATCTGGTGGGAAAAGGTATAATAGATTTTTAAACAGGCGCATTTGAATGTTATTCTCTAGCAGTGGGGATGGTTTCACAGAACATGAGGCTTTTTCTGACAACAGAATTAAAATACAAATTCAATTATTTTTATGATTGACGTAAGGCTAAGATCGCTTCCCACCCAATTCTACATAACAGAAACCAACTACAATGGCAGCTGAATGTTTCTTGAAAACAATAAGGGGGCAGCCACATTGCTGCCTCTGTGACCCACACTTTAGCAGCGTATCATCGACTACATGAAACCATGGTCACAATTCCCCTAACAATAGAATCGGTCTAATTTTTAAAAAAATTAAAATCAAATAAATTTCTTAGGTGAGAGGCACAAAGTATTTCCATTTCAGAGAAATTTTAGATAAAAAACCACTATCCAAATGTCAAATCGCATGCTATAATACATTAAGAATACTTCATTTTTAACTCTATTGGGAAAAAATTAAAAGTTGATGAAATTTCAGGATCCAGCCCACCCACGCTGTACCTTGCTGCCATGAATAAAATAGAAATTTTGTATGAGAAAGTTGCATATAGTGACGCAGCCAATGCTGAGATCAGAAGCAGCAATGCAACAGAAGAGAAGAGAAGTAGCACCTAGAACAGCATTTAAGTACAAATAGACTCTGTAAAGTTTGGCTTCCTGATCACTTTAGATGCCAAGTTTGGTCTTCCTGGAATACAAATTCTATGTGCTCATAAAGATAAGAAGTTCAGGCTCTTGGCATAGCTATAGTGAGTAACAGTGCAATTGAAACCTGTGCTCTTTTCACCTCTGCTGTATTTTATGTGGACAAGGCTATTTGTCTTTAAAAAGTGTTTTTAAAAGTGCAAAAGTTCTGTTCAATTAAACAACTTTCAGCATGATATCAAATCTGCATTATTACATACATAATTTTCCCACAGAAGTTGTAAGCTATTTTCTCCTCACAGCATAACTAATGACTATTAGAATTAGCTTAGACCAATGGTTTGTTTTTGCAACAACTGCCACAAATATTGCATCATAAATCAGTATTTATAAACTGCTTTCTTTATACTAGTCACTGAAAGCTTTTGAGAACCATCACATGTCAAGAGATGGTGGCATGGTACCTTAAGCCCTACTTGAATTACCCAATGGTGTCCTCAGAACATAGTTGATAAAATCATTCAAGGTAACAAATCAAATGAGACTTAAGCCTTGTGGGAAGAAATCCACAGAGGTTTGGGACAAACAAAAAAACTGCCCAGAATCACTTGGACTCAGGTGATACATACATTTAATTGATTGGTTCATTAATTAATTAAATCAACTTTATCATGAGAAATTTTGTGATCTCTGAGGCTTTACCCATTTTGAAAATACTTTTATTTATTTAATATCTATTTCATTTATTTGGCTCACACTCAGACCACCAGTGATCATTGGACTGTAAGTTGAAAGCTACTATCAAGGACTTTTTGCTGCTAAAGATAGATATAAACAGATCCACGATAGATAGACTTAAAATATCAACAGGGCTGGAGTATGCCACTACTTAAATCTTGTGATCCTAGATGATTTGGGGGTTTTATGTTGTTTTGAATGTTTTCAGCCTTTATACCTGGATATTGAAGATTTCCATGGTCTGTTGTGAAAATGACAGGTATTAAAAGAAATTTTTGGTTTGAAAAACCACCAATGGAATGCTTGATTATGCAAAGTTAGTTGTTTTATTGGCTTTGCCTACAGCCTACAACAATGGGGACCTTTTGTTAACACTTTGGATTAAGAGGTTGGAAGCTGTAAAGCAGGGCTGTCAAACTCCTTGCCCAAAGGCCAGATGCGTCATGTGCTGGCAGATGGATCACATGCTGGCCACGCCCACGCCCAGTTTAGCGAAGGAGGGGAAAGTTCTTATACATCATGTGATGCCGCCATGATGATGTGAGTTTGACACCCCTGCTGTAGAGATTAATGAAGATGACTTTGACAGAGATATGGTATAACTTTGCCTAGGCAAAAGGTGCTGATGCATTTTTTAAGTTCAGATAACATTTGGGAATGGTTCACACAGATTCCTTCCAAATTCATTAGAGTATAAGAAGGATGAAGATGTACAGTACAATCAGACTTGCAAGATTCTACTAGTATAGCCATTAGCCAATCTCAATAAAAGAAGCGTAACCTTCCTATAAAATTGATTCAAGGTCTGGTCTACCTAGTGGGGCTGATAGAGGTAAAGGCCTTCAAACTGGATGATAACTAAGTTAGCTTAGCAAGCATGGGCAGTGCTCCACACTGCCACCATTGTGGCTTGGCGGAACCAGCAGTTCAACCAAAAGTGGAGACACTTGAGAGGGCAATTGCTTGGACCTGAAAACTTGGGGCTAGACAGGATTGCCTCTCAATGGCTCTCCCTTTACTTTAATTTTAATCAGTCCAGGCTTAGAATAGATTGTTATAGACATCTATGAACTGCTCAACAGGGTTTAGGCTAAGGATGGTTGGGTGATGATAATGATGGTGATTGTGATGATGATGATGATGATAGTCTTGGGTGTCTGGTTGTGTCACCACTGTTGGACTCCTTTTCAGGCAAGAGAGACACCAGTAATGAACCTAGATCTAGACATTTTTCCCCAAGGGATAGCTAGTTTATTTCCCTTTTCCTGCCTTCTTAGGGATTGCATTGGGTGGGAGATAAGGTGAGAGGCAAATGAGGTAAGAATTGAGCTGCAAGCGTTTGTTAAAGTTATGGGTGCTGCCAGAGGCCAGGAAAGGTACATCTTAATAACTATTTTGGTTCAGTTGTTTTCCAACAAGAGGGCATTTATTCTTTCAGAAACCCCTGAAGACCAAGAGTGATACTGAAAAGAAGAAGAAATATGTTTGGGAATGTCAAATTTGAATTAATTTAAATCCCCAGGGCCAGATAAATTGCATTCTACAGAATTGAGGGAATAGGAATATGATGGTCTCACTGGAACTTTATTTATTATATTTGATAAATTCTGGAGAGAATTGAAGAGAAAAATAACCCACCCAGTCAATCAATCGGCTACCAGTTCTTGAGTTTGGTACTAGAGATTCTTGAGAAGTTAATAAAGTTCAGTTTAAGTACTTTAAAAATAATAGAATAGAATGGATTTGTTTGAAGTAAATCTTGGCAGGCTACTCTTTATATATATAAAAGAAGTGTAACCTATACACCACTGCCGTCATTTATAGACGAACAGTTATGCCCATACACGTCAAATAGAGAACATCGGCCAGAAGATGACGAATGTGATTTCGTCGAAACGTCGCCACTATCTTTCTGAAGACATGCTAACGATTACACGGGAAGAAATCCGAGACACCAACTTTGTATATACAAACACCCACAAAAACCTATGAAGACAAATATATATATATATCTGTTTGTTTTCTGAGGTTTTTGCGGGTGTTTGTCTATATGTCTTTGGTTATTCGGGTTTTCTTCCATGTAAAATTGGAAGGACCCATCTTGGTGATGTTTCGATGATGTCACACTCGTCATCTTCAGGCTGGTGCTTTCGGCTTCGTGCTTCTGGGAGCAATGCATGATTGTAGCTGTCTTTTTTCCTTAAATGCTGGTGGTGGTGTGTCCTGATTGGGTGGTGGTTTGGGTGGTGATTGGTTGTGTTCGGATTGGTCAGTGGTTTGGGATGGTGATTGGCTGTGTTTGGATTGGTCGGTGGTTTGGATTGGTGGTTGGGATGGTGATTGGTCATGTTTGGGTTGGTCAGTGGTTTGGATTGGTGGTTGGGATGGAGATTGGTTGTGTTTGGATCAGTCGGTAATGTGGTATTGTTTAGATTGACTAGTGATTCTATTCTTATGTTGGTTTGTCTGATATATGCAGGCAGTGCATGGAATTTCATATACTCCTTGGTTTTCTAACTCAATTTTGTCTTTGGGGTTTCTTAGGATGGTGGATACATTTCGGTCTGTGCAGAAAGCTAAACAGCAGCAGCATCACTAGCCAATCTAAACAATACCACACCACCGACAAACCCCAACATGACCAATCTCCATCTCAACCACCAATCCAAACCACTAACCAATCCAAACATGACTAATCACCATCCCAAACCACCGACCAATCCAAACATGACTAATCACCATCCCAAACCACCGACCAATCAGGACACACCACCACCGGCATTTAAGGAAAGAAGACAGCTACGATCTTGCTCCCAGAAGCACGAAGCCGAAAGCACCAGCCTGAAGATGATGAGTGTGACCTCGTTGAAACGTTGCCAAGATGCTTCCAATTTTACGCGGAAGAAAACTCGAATAACCAAAGACATACATTATCAGCAAATCATTTCACAAAGTAATCCTTGACGTTCTGATTACCAAACTAGTATTGCGTGGGCTGTATGGCATGAAAATTTAGGGCTTATAGCTCAAAGCCAGCTCATTAATAGTTCATTGTTCTAGAGAGAAGCAAGAAGTAGGTCTCTACTTTCCAATTCTTTTTAAATTAATGTTCAAACAAAGAAGACCAAATGCTTATTCAGACTGAAAATGACACAAAACTGGGATTACTTATACTTTGTTTGTTTGTTTGTTTGTTTGTTTGTTTGTTTATTTATTTAGATTTATACCCTGCTTCATTTCCCGGGTCAAAGGGAACTTGAGGCAGCTCTAGAATAGGAATGTCAAATTCAAGGCCCAGGGGCTGGATCCGGCCCACAAGTGCTTAGGTCTGGTCCATGGGACCACCCTGGAAACAGAGAAGGACCCTGGAAACAGAAGGTGCCTCTGCCAACAAAAATGGACCTTGGGAGGGCTCCTCCCCAAGCTCCGTTTTCACTGGCAGAGGGTTGCAGGATGCTATCACAGCCAAAACAGAGCTCGGGAGCCCATTTTTGCTGGCAGAGTGCTCAGGCCACCACAAGCACATGACAGACATTGAGCTGTCCATGCCCACCCTGCTCAATCCCACCCCAGCCCCCCAAAATCAAACACAACCCAGATGCAGCCCGCAATGGAATT
>JANHGC010005507.1:35790-50044 GCA_027560395.1 Boaedon fuliginosus | reverse complement strand
GTCTCTGGAATCCAAAACGGGCTACATGGAGACTCCTGGGAGGGGCAGGGTGGGGTGGGCAGTGCCAACCAGGAGTGGGATTTGGGGGTTCTTTGAACTGGGCAGACCCTTACCAAGGGATTCTCCTGAACCCCTGTGAACCCTCAGCCACCCACCCTCTGACTGGAGCCCATCCTCAGGAAACTTCTCTCTCACCAGAGTGTCATCGAATGTGTTTAGTGAGAGAGAAGTTCCCTGGGCTCCAGCACAAGTCCAAAAGCTTGGAAGACTAAACCTCTGGTCCCAGTGACCGAACTAGATTGGATATGGTCTGGTTAAAATCAAATCTTGTCCCTCTTTAGATATTAGTGGTATATCGGCCTTTTCCCAACTCTCCAGCATCTTCCTTCCCCGTAAGAAGTAGAGCAGTTTCTTTTATCTTGTAGCAGATCAGTTGTTTAGTTTTCTTGCACTTTATATATATTGGCTAGCTTCACTTTATAGGTTAGGATAAGCACTGATGTGATTTCAAAAGCTTTTTAAAGTTATGTGAACTTAACTGTGGTTTATATACTACTACAGTTAATACAAATTGTATATTTGTACGTTAAACTGTGGTTAAAAAAATAACTTAATGCAATGTATGAAAGTAAATCAGAGATTCACAACAGCAATAGAAATTATTGGAAATCATAGTGAGAACTACTAATCAATGGAATAACTTGCCTCCTGGAGTTATGGGTGCTCCATCATTGGAGGTTTTCAAAAATAGACTAGACACCCTTTGGTTGGTATGGTATAGGTCTCTTGTCTTGAGCACAGGGCTGGACTAGAAGTCCTCCGAGGCAGGGGTGGGTTCCTACCGGTTCGCTGGTTACCCGCTTCGTGGGCGCGCTTTCTGAACAGCTGTCAAAAGCGCGCTGTGCGCGATCGACTCAGAAATTTTGGTGCGGTTCTGCAAGCACTCTGACAGAAGAGCTGCGCGGCGGATATCCACGGATATCCGCGGGTAACCAGCGAACCTGGAGAAACCCATCCCTGCTCCGAGGTCCCTTCCAGTCTGTGATTTTATATTCCAGTAGCTGATTACCTGGCCTTGCTCGGGTTTTTTTTAAAAGAAGTATATTTGTGCCACAGCATTTGCACACCTTCTGAAACCCCCGGTGCCCCCTCCCACATCATTTGCAGGCCTTCTTAACCCCCTGGCACCCCCTCCCACATCTCTGCTCCGGAAAGGCCGTCTCTGGGCCAAGGGCAGGCCAGCTCTGAGGAAAGGCAGCCAGGGCTTGACAAGGGCAGGGGTGGGTTTCTCCTGGTTCGCTGGTTACCCGCTTCATGGGCGCATTTTCCAAACAGCTGTCAAATGTGCACTGTGCACGATATCCGCCACGCAGCTCTTCTGTCAGAGTGCTTGCAGAACCGGATGAAGACTTCTCAGTGGATCGCGTGCAGTGCACATTTGACAGCCGTTCAGAAAGCGCACCCATGGAGTGGGTAACTAGCGAACCGGGAGAAACCTAGCCCTGGACAGGGGCACTG
Source organism: Boaedon fuliginosus (assembly GCA_027560395.1). NCBI lineage: Eukaryota > Metazoa > Chordata > Lepidosauria > Squamata > Lamprophiidae > Boaedon > Boaedon fuliginosus. The sequence continues at coordinate 48,526 of JANHGC010005507.1, read as the reverse complement.
GGCTGCAGCTGTTTGCAGGCCTTCTTAAGCCCTGCACCCCCTCCAACATCGTAGGCGACCTTATTTGGAGGACTGGGCTGCTCCTTGTGTCTTGGGCCTGTCACCACTGGGGCAAATCTGGAATTTATATGTATAAAACATGGCGCCTCAGTTTGAATATGGTGCCTCAGTCAGTTTGCATACGCTCAGTAGAGAGAGGTAAAACTGCACATGCTCAGTAGAGAGTTTCTGATTATTTGTTAAGAGTGTCCTCTTTGTGCCCCAAAAAAGAGGTCTAAAAGGGCCCCTACCCTTTGCAGACCCCACAGGGCTGATCTTACTATGCTTTTCTACTTATCTGTCAAGTTTGAAGTAGATTGGTGCAGAACTGAAAGTTTGTATAGAGCACATACAAACAAACATCTGCACCCTACCTCTCTTTTATATATATATAGTAGATGTGCTATATTCTCCAAGCAGCTGTTTACATAAAAAGTAGAATTAAAAAAAAATCAGAAATCTGAAGTTGCAGGATGGGTGGACAACCCTGTTATCAGAGGTTGTTTTCTATCAAATGTTCTACACATGTAGCACCAAATAGCCAAGCAACTGTAAGGACATTTTAACAGTTGGATAATTGTGCCATTGATAAATGATATCTTTTTAATCAACTCCACTACAAAGAACATGTTCATTCGATTTGCATATTTCTTATGATTCATTCACAGTTGCCTGCATTGCACCATCAGTTCAGAACCGCCATTCAGTTTGAACAGAGTAGCATTTTGTCTAAGTTTGAAAAATGCAATTCTTGCAGTATTTGATGTGTAGACATTCATTGGTGGGTGTTGACCTTCCCTCTGAGCTACAGATTGTTAAACCCATAAGCCAGATTGAGAAAGGCTGACTTGGTTTTTGACTGACATCCAAGTTTTTATCCCAGAGAAGTCAATGGGACCTTTGTCATTGACTTCAGTGGGTTAATGATTTACTCTTTAGAAAATGCCTCGTATTTGCCAACTGACTGCCAGGATATATTAAAAGGATGCCACAAAATAAAAGGGAGAAAGGACTCTGCAAACCTGAACCATGTTATAAGGGAAGGTTTAATGATTTTTAAAGTTTTATTTTATTTTATTTATAAAATATACATGAATCTAAGCAGGAGAGTATCTGCAGATGAACTAACCTTCTTGACAAAACCAAGCAAGCATTAGTTATATAAGAGAAAATGACAAACTTTGTGGGCTCACCGCCCCCTTTTAGAAAAAATTGAATGCTTAACACTCCCCTGCCAAGCCCCACCCACAGGGTGGGGGTTTGAGCTGACCAAGCCCCACCCCCAGAGGAGGTATGTGTGAGCTGCCCAGGCCTTGCCCCTGGAATGCCCCACCCCTTGGCTAGGGCACTGCTGGGCCAGCCCTGAGTAATGGTGAGGACGTAGAGGAGAGGAATATATGCTGCGCCGGCACCACTCTGACCCACGCATTGCTAACAACCATGTGGGAAGCTCTCAGTGAGAAGCCCCTCCTTTGGCTCATTGTGCAGGTGCAGCATGGGAGCCAGCTGAATCTCTGCTGCCCACCAATTAGTTCCTGGCACCCCCTAATTCCACATGGAGCTTCCAACACCCGCTTAGATTGCTCCAACGCCCACTAGGGGACGGTACCTCCCACTTTGAGAACCACTGATCTACATTTATATACTTGTACCCTGCCTTTTACAAATAATTCTTGAGGATACAAATAGATAAATAAAAATAAATAAAACTCAAGGCAGCAAACATATCTAACACACATTCCTTCCCTTATTTTCCCCACAACAACAATCCTGTCAGGTGAGTTGGCCTGAAAGAGAGTGACTGGCCCAAAGTACCCAGGCTGGGTTTCATGGCTAAGGCAGGACTTGAACTTGTGGTCTCCTGCTTTCTAGCTTAGTGCCTTTACCAATGACCCAAGGTCCTGAGTTGGGAGTATATCCCTTGATGCCAATTTATTATGCCAGGGATTATTTTAGTTGGTGTTGTTCTCATCTATTTATCTAGGATATACCACATTTCCCTGATTCTAAATTTATTTTTAATTGTTTGTTGTTCAAAGTAATATTTTAGTTGGGTGGGTGGCCTATAAATATGAATTGTAAACAAATACACAAATACATAACTAGAGCTGTTTCATGAATGAGGCTGTTTTACACAAACAATGAAAACACAGTTGCTCATTTCTCTGGTTCCCTGACAGGATGACTATTTTTTATCTAAACTGCCAAACTGAAGCTTGCAAGTTTGATTGAATTCATTGAACACTGTGAATATAGAGACTTACCAAAGATAGAGGCCAAATTCTCAAAAAAGAAAGCTTTTCTGATGTTAGATGTCTGTGAAGAATTGTCTTGGTTTTTCAATTATATCACATGATTCTATTGTTGGTTTAGAAGAGTTTTTAAGAGTTTTACATGGTGCGGTACTTAACAGTTCCTGGACATGTGAGGGAAAAAGTATTTTAAGTATGTTGCTACTTTCTGTTTCTCGAAGACATTTTTCCACACCTACACCTCTTTTTCCCCTGAGAAGTTTCATAGCAAATATGAAAATCTAAAAAAAAAAAAGTATAGTGGAGAGGTCAAGGAAATTCACAACATTTTTTCCATTTTTGACATATGTGAAAATGCTTTTTAGTCATCCTGCACCAACATTTTAGAGTACTGTGATTACTGCTGATCAAGTACCCTCCTTTAATTATGTTTACTGGACATGATTTCAATCATGTTTTTGAATAATATATAAAATAAAGTTCTGTAGATTAGAATTATAGAGTAGTTTATCAAAATCCATTGGATGCATCACCTCCACCCATTAAATTGTTTAAATGTGCAGAATAGTGAAAATATCAATCAAGGTCCTCCTTTCCATCTCTATTCTGCTTTGTTAAGTATACGCAAAGGTTAAAGCTGGAATAAACCAAAGGTGGGAGTAACTCTTTTGGGATTTTCCATGCTGATTACCTACAGTATTGATTTCAATGGTTCTGGAAAGTTCTGTTATGTTCTGTCCAAAGTTTCGCATAAGCCAAGTTTTGCATAAGAGGTAAAACTGTACCACAGACTTGGTTTGACTAAATTCCTTAGTAACATGCTAGAGGAAGATGTTTTGCAGGTATTCATAAGATCCACTTAAAATGACAAGGGGGAGCCCCATTCAGTGCATTGAAACTCCTGGATTTTTTTGCCCTATTGAGCATAAGAGGCAGTAGCTTAAATATAGAAAACATGTATGTATTTGTATGTTTGCATGTCTATGGATGTGGACTAAAAAAGGAAACCAATGGAGGCAAATCTGCTAAAAATCAAATGTCCAATTGGTGTTAGCACACAGGCTGCTTCTTAGCATCAGATTAGGGAAACCCATAAAACAGTTGGGGTAGACTATCTGCATCACTAATACAGATTGTAGCCTAGGGCTCTAAACTGAAATTATCTAAATGAATGATTCCATTGAATTGAGTATATATAGTCAGAATATAAACTGTCCTCTGTTTCACCAACTTCAGGTGTACCATTTTTGGACATATATTGGGTCAACCCATTTTCCAGAAGACTGATAGATCTATGTTCAGCAAGTGACAGTTATCTGTCACTGACACAATCTGAAAGGTTGCCAAGGTCCCCATCTTGTAACTGTTCATACTCACTCATGCCTGCCTGTCATATTTAAAGGAGAGCATTAGTTCATGCTCTTTCCTGGTGGTGCTAACACTAAATAGATGGAAATAACACCAATTGAATTGACTAATTTTTGCCCTTCAGCATCTTACAGTAAGTCTGTAAAGATATATCTATTCACAAGCTTTAGTGAGGCAGATTAGGGTTCAGATTTCAGGGCAGTGCCAATTATGCTGTGATATACTTTTTCAAGGACTGGAAGACTGTATATTGATGGAGCTATGAAGAAAAGTCCTTTAGCTGAGATATTCCCCAGCAGTGGCCACATTCACTGATAATTATTGAAATTGTAATCTAACATTTCTGTGTCAGGCCCCAAAATCAAGGAAGACATGAGGTGATTCTTCTAAGCAGATTTATTTATTGTTCCACACCTATAGACAGAATCTTGACAAACTGAAGCACCCTTATTTACATCAAGCATATAATCTGAGAACTATTAGGCAGCAATTGTCTTTACCCTCTTTCTCTCAGACAATCTAGCTGAACTGAGCTGTCCCTTATTCCTCTGGAATAGATTCCATCCCTCCTGGGAATCCTGCTCACAACATAATGTCACATCCTGGCAAGGAATCATATTGGATTAGGTTAAATTATATTAAAAAGAAATATGGACTAGACATGAAAGGAACTCATCTGAATAGGAGATGTAAACATCAGTCAACTTGTGTTGTCAGTTATCCAGATGTGTGCCACACTCGTAACTTCATAACAGTGCTGTAATTCAGTCACAGCAATCCAGTAACAGAAATGTTAAAAGGAGAAACTTGCAATAAATGACAACTACCCTTGTAGGTACATCAAGCTGAATGCTAGCATTATTCTGAATAATTTAAAAGGATCTTTTTTAAGCACTCTGGAATCACCAAATAAAGTGGAAATAGAAGTGTCTAATTTTTAATGAGCTAATCAAAATATAGGTTAGAAACAGATGAATTAACAAAGATCAACAAGCACCTTATACAATTCTGTTGTTCATTATTTGATTTCTTTTCAGTGATACTCCATCATCAATTCTGAAATAAATATAGAGTGAGGTGGACAAAAAGAATGCTTTTTATTAAGTGAGAAAGACCTTTTCCTAGCATTCTAGGAAATAGAAATTTGTAGAAGTTTTGCATTGGTAGCTCTATTTTGTTGCTACACCAATTAAGGTGGTTATTAATGTATGGGCCTTTTCACTTGCATATTGTGTGAATGTTGCTGAGTCCTGTGAAACACCACATTTTGTATAAAGAAGCAAACTACTTTCATGCTACCCCACCTCCAGTGACTATCCATCTCTGGGATCATGCAGTTGCATAGTCCTCCATAGATATGTGAATGTGTGTGGAGGGAAGCATATGTGTGGATAGAACAGCTTTCCCCAGTGTTGGCATTTTCCACATTTGCAGATTTCAACCCAGAATCTTCAGTTGTAGCCATGCTGACAGGGGAATCCAGAAGCTGAAGTCCACTGGGGAAAGGGGTGGCAGAAATGACGTTGGTATAATTTTTGCCAATTAAGGATGGGAGGAATGTAGCTTAAGGAGGCAATGAAGAAAAATCCTATTTATGATATGTGATTTATGTACAGAGGCAGCAGTGCAGATTAATACTTTGTTTTTTGGGGTGTGTTTGTTGTGTTATTCTTTATTATAATAGTGTTTTATTAGAAACATTTGAAGCAAAAATGATTTTAAGAAGTATAATCTTTTTCAGTGCAGCTGTTTTATTGAGCAGTGGTGGTAATAAAATTAATGTAGATTTTTTTATTCCTTATAGTAATAGAACCTATTTTAATTTTATTACAGAGGATCACCAGACCGAGATGGAACTGTAAGTTTTAAAGATATTACTTTCTGAAATTAGCCTTTATTTTCAATTAGGTGTATTCAATAGAAAATATGCCTTAAGCATTCTTAAACCTTCTTTCCTATTTCTATTTTAATACTTTGAATATATTAACTATATTCTACAGTTGATATAGAATATTCTATGTTGTAAGTCAGAAATATGTAGAAAACTAAATTTCAATATATTCTGATTTTACTTGAATCCAGTCTAAGCCCTTTACCTCATCTTCAAGTTTCAAAAAGTTTAAAATATTAGATCAAGATTTTAAAATTGGAAAATCAGTTTCTGGAATTGAGGAAATGAACTGAAGGTAATCACAACCAGGAGAAAATAGAAATAAGAAAGAAGGGCTGCTCTTAAATTATTGTGGCTTTCATTTACGGTCTTAGGATTTTCATACATGCTAGAACTAATTTTAGAAAGAAACGTACCTCAGCTATTAGACTTTATGCTTGCAATAAAGAATGTTGGGCTCAGATACAAATTTAACTTTGTTTTATATTGATTCCTGATTTCAGAAGACTTCCTTATATTTATCTGGTGAGAAAAAAATGGGGGTAATTGTTGAGCGTGCAAAATAGATCTTCACAAACAGAATGAAGACTCAGAAATTTCCTATTATTTGCTTTCATATTTTGGTTTTTGATTCTATAATCTTAATAAAAATGTTATTAAAAAAAGAATGAAGACATAGAAATTATGAATCCTAGGGGCCTTTCCAGATGATACTGGATCATGAATCGTGAATGAACTTTTCTGAATCGTGAATGAACTTCTAATACATGGGTTATGAGCTGGATTCATGAAGTCCAATTGAAAAAAAGCATTTTTTCCAGCATATTTATGTCACTGGTGAATGTGGGTTATTCTAGATGGCATCTCCTCCTTGTTTTGGGGGAAAAGCTATATTGGCTGAATTGAGGACTGAATCATATAAAATCTGTCTCATCATTAATGACCAGCATACTCTACTTATTCTTTTATGATTCCTGATTGAAAGCTTATCCCATTCCTTCTTTTAAAAAGTTTGGGTAATCCCTTACATAATACAGAAATACAGAATTCCATGTGTTTATCCTTTTAAGAAGTGATAAACATCAAGAATATTTTTTATTTCCTTTTTAAAAGTAACCATCTATTATAAAAATGGTTTCTTTTAATTGAATTCTTAGTTTGGAAGGCTTTATTAATATAGAAGTGTATATGCCTTCTAGATACTTTTAAAAAAATGTCTTCTGTGAAGTAAGATATCTTCTGCTTCCTCTTACTACTGCTGTTAGTGGAGAGTGAGTATTGTCGTCTGGAAAGGTCCTAATATAATTTTTGCTGGCCTAACTTTTTGAACATCTGACCCAAGATCCTTAATCCTCCCACCTTAACATAATTCTTTTTCAGCCCAATAGCAGTGATTTCAGAAGAACTGAATTGGGTAGAAATGCTTGTAGTTGCAATTGTAGGTTGAAAAAAGCTGGCATCTACACATCATCCTGCATCCCCCTTATGTCCGCTCATTGCTTTTAGTTTTTTTCCTTTTCCTTTTTTAAACAAAAGTAGACCACACCTGGAACACTTATTTATAACAGTTTGGTCAAAGCTCTGTTCAGCAGAAGAAGAAGAAGTAGAAAAGACAGACTTTCTTATCTTGCAAGCTGATTCATTCCTCAGGTCCCATTCATAGTGCAATCTACTCTGTACTGATAGTTTAAACTAGTGGTTCTTGAACTGCTTGACGAATTACATCTTTTCCCAGTCTTCACTAATTTCATTCAATCATTCAATCATCTGATCAATTTTTATGACCATCGATCTCAGTCAATGAATCTGGGCAGTTTATAAACAATAAAAACAATAAAGCAATAAAAACAGTCAAACCAATAAAAACACTAAACACGTTCAAATGAAATATACATAGGAGCAAGACGCTTGGCTACTTAGCAACATAGCCAGGAAACAGGGCCCTTGACACAGTCAGTGGCCGAGACTCCAGTACATAGCCAGATGTTTAAGGTATTATGAAAAGCTAACGGTTGGGGCCATTCTGTTCTCTGAAAGAAAAACTGTTCCATAGAGCAGGGGCCACTGCCAAAAAAGCTCATGTTCTGGTCCTGCCAGCTGACATTCTTAGATCAGTGGTGGTTAAACTGAGGATAATTACCCAAATTGATAATTTGGTATATCGTGGGGACAATGGAACAATTCATAATAGAGCCTTTTTTTTCTGTGGGAATAATGACTCCCAACTGGTGCAGAATGCATTGTGCAGCATGACCATTCAGCTCGGACAAGTAGAAACTCTTCAAAAAACGGTGATCCCTCAGATACCCCAGTCCTAAGCCATGTAAGACTTTAAAGGTAATCCAACAATACCTTGAATTGCACATGTGCCGAATATCTGGCAACATTTACTATCCGCGCAATCAGTTTCTGCACCAGTTGGAGTCATTACCCTCATAGAAAAAAGGCTCTATTGTTTTACACAAGCATTTCAGTAATAGTTGTCTCAATCCAGATCCTCAACTGACAAACAAGCCATTATGAATTGTTCATAATATATGCCAAATTGTTGATTTGGGTAATTATCCCCAGTTTAACCACCACTGATCTAAGCACAAGAAAGAGCTGGTAGGTTTCCTGGAGCTGCTATTCGACATGGAGGCAACAAAATACAGTCAGTCATTTTCTTCTTTAACCACATACTACCCTGCCTACATCATTCTGAAAGTGGAGACCATAGGTTTTGCATATAGCATGTGTACCATGACTTTGTCACACAGATGAATAGGATCTGTTTTTCTGCTTTCTTGGATCTCAATGTTTGAAGCAAATACAGAAACCAGATCATTTGCATGATGATGTCATGACAGATGTGTTGTCCTTTGCCCTCCTTATCCTCCTACAAAAATACTCGAATATGTGTTTTGCTCTTGCTGTATCTTACTAGCAACCTGGGGAGACAAGCAGTATATATTGAGGAAATAAATAGGGAAAGAGTAAGTCTTCCCTGCCATTACTCGCTGTCTTGATCTATTTTTCCTTCCCACTTTCTGCAATCTTGGTTAGTGGATTATTTTTAACAGCCAAGCATGTTTTGCCCACACGACTTAGAATTTGGCTCAAACAGTTTAAATCAAATCAAATCTTGACTAAAGTCATAGACCAGCATTGACTCACACGGATACAGATTCCATTAAATCAGCCATAATGATAATGTGCTCATGTAGTTTTCCATTCTTCCCATCTTTCAATTTTCAAGCAAAATCATATTTCTGGAAACTTTCAAATGACAAAGGGAGCTATTAAGCAGGCAACTTTCTCATAACTTTGCCATTGGTCTTCAGTCTTTGGCTTCATCATTAGTACTGTTAGTCTGATGTATTCACTGTCTGTGACACCTAGTTCTTTTTTGGGGTTTTAGTACTGCTGAAGCCTGAAACTAAAGATTATTTTTGTCTAATAATTTTGCATTCTTTCAAATGATATTATTTGCTATTCTATGTGTCTATGGAGATTCACAGTCATCCAAGTCATGGTTGTCCCAAATGTGCTTTTTCAAGAGGCAACTGGACTTTCTGGTTTTTCTTTGACTTGAAAAACCACCTTTGGGATTGTTATTCTATAGTTATGTAATAGGTGTTAAATGTCTCTTAAAATGGTATAAGAAATTTTCTTGCTTTGTGGGACATGTTTACTCAGACTAGAATGAGTGGAGCTATATTCCAGTCAGTAGATTTCCCATCCCCTGAATTTTGTTCCTAGTTTCAAAGTTTGATATTGTAGATAATCCTAAATCTAAGAAGAGGTGTTTATTTTGTAAACTCAAGGATCAATTTCAAGTTTCTGGATGCAGCGTCTCCATTATTACAAAACAAACATCACAACGTGATGGATATTTTATCAAGAAGCACCACAGTTCTGCAACTATTCAAAACTTATGGAACACCAAAGTACTATTGACCTCTTTTCTTAAAGACAAACAGGATGAATTTAGGATCATATCCCTTTTATATAGGTCAATGAGTGCTTAATTAAATTATTCCTAAGATTGATCTGCCCAGTTTAATTGGAAAAGATATACTGCATTGAAATACAAAATTGAAAAGACTATTGACCGATGGGGGGAAAAAGAAAGAGGAGGAAGGTGTGGTTTTGAAATACCTAGCAATCTAATGTTCTGTTAATAGACCATGAGATGGTATTTAAAATGATGATAGCTTTCAGCTGAATTCCCTTACAATGCCTAACTTCTGCTGAATAGAGCGGTACTCTATGTTCCAAAATAGTCTGCTGATAGCAACATTAATTTGGCAAATAATTCCTTCAGAAAGTGCATATTCAGCTTGTTAACTCCATGTAGTTTCATGTATTTTTTTTTAAGTCAAACCGCCAAACACTTTAACCCTTTTTCTATAAAAAACAAAATCCATTCCAGCCACCCAGCCCTCATCCTCATGATCCATCCTACAATAGCAAACCAGAATGTGCCCAGGAAGGCGGAAAAGCAGTTTCGGTAAGAATGGGAATATTGACTTAAAGCTTCAAGTGGGTTGGTTACATTAATGTTGAAACTGCAAAAGTATTGATTTTTTCTTTAAAATACACCAATGCATGTTTGACATTCTTCACCTGTTACTTATTTCAATGTACTTTCACCATTGATGCTCCAGATAGGATGATTAACTCTTCACTTTTACACAAACTACAATCTAAGTGGTGTAGCTCTTTGTAATTGGCAGGTGGATTTTTGTCAATGAACAGATTTTCTAAGTGGTGTTTCTAAGGTTTTCTGGTATGGCACCCAATGTGCCAATAGCCACTGCAGCAACCATGGATGGTTCTTACGTGTTTCTAATATATGTTCATATTTATTTATTAGATTTTTATCCTGCCTTTATTATTTTGATAAAGAACTCAAGATGGTGAACATACCTAATACTCCTTCCTTTTCCTATTTTCCCCACAACAACAACCTTTGAGGTGGATTGATCTGGTAGTGGGTGATTGGCCCAAAGTCGCCTGTACAGCTTTCATGTTTAAGGCAGGATCAGAACTCACAGTCTCCTGCTTTCTAGACTAGCACCTTAAAGTGTTTGTGTGTGTGTATGTAAATTATATGGAAAACAGAATGTTTGTTTTATGATGCTTGGCTTAAAATGGTATTTATAAAAGAAAACCTTGGCTATATTATGTTAATAATGCATTATTTTGAAATGAAACTATACATCTTGATTCTACATATTATATGCAAAAAACTTTGAATATTCTAGGATCATTATTATTATTATATATACAACATTGGGAAATCATGTCCTAACGTACCAGCATAGCAAATGTGTGGATTCAAGCAGTATGTCCTTTTAAAATTAATAGATGGAAATTGTGTCAATGCACAGATTTTCTAATTGTTGTCCAAGATTTTCTGGCATGGCAGCTATTGTGCCAATAACAATTGGGGCCGCTGGTTATGCTATAATCTTTTGATTTTAATTTTCAAATCGTTATATTGTGTGATCTTCTCCAATTCTTTGTCTTCAATTCCAACTATCTCCTAGTATTGCCACATCAATTATTCACATTTTCTTCTTTTCAATCACAATTAGGTCTGGTGTATTATGAGCCAAGAATTTATCAGTTTATATTTGCATATCCCATGGTATAAGCCAGCATTCTTTCTCTCAATGACTTCAGGGTCTTAGGCTAAGACATCTAAAAACCTACTATATGAGCCTATGATGTGGGGTGGCAGGAATAAAATCTGGGACTTTTGCCACTGTGTTATCATCTTTTGCATAGTTATCTTATGCTTATAAGAGCTGTGATGACGCAGTGGTTAGAATGCAGTACTGCAGGCTATTTCTGCTGACTGCCTGCAGTTTGGCAGTTCAAATATCACCAGGCTCAAGGTTGACTCATCCTTCCAACCTTCCAAGGTTGGTAAAATTAGGACCCAGATTGTTGGGGGCAAGATGCTGACTCCTTACAAACTGCTTAGAGAGGGCTGTAAAAGCACTGTAAAGTGGTATATAAGTCTAAGTGCTATTGCTATTGCTATAATGTACTTTGCAAATGAAAATTATCATATTTTCTTACAATTCCTACACTGGTTCTCAGCTTTGGAATAGTCAAGAGTTCAAGAATGGAAAGTTGCTTTCCAGATACAGAGTAAAGAACCTGGAATGGTCTTTTTAGTTGTTCATAATGGAGTGATCGATGTCTGGGCATTTCTCCATTGAAAACATTGACTTTTTCATGTCTTCTAAGAAATTATAGCATTTAAATTTTTTTCCTCTTATAACAACAAAAATAAAAACATTGTTTAAACTATGTATTACAGAAGAGAACAAACGGTGCTCCAAATGGATTTTATTCAGAGATTGACTGGGAAAGATATGTAAGTAATAGTAATAAAAGAATATCCCAAAGTTGACAACAGTCTTTTAAAACATTCTTTGTTCCAGTGAGACTTGGTTACTTATTTGCACCCTTATTATTGTGTCATAGTGACTATGAATTATATTTTTAGGTGATCCTATCATGTCAGCACAAAATCAGTAACAACACCTGCATGTAAAGTATTCTGCTGATACATCAGATACGTATCAGATACATCCTTGCAGTTGGCCTGGACTGATTTCCCCCCCATGAAACTAATAGGTTATGTATAGAAGATATCAGCCATGTCTATCTTTGCCCTTGACAATAATCTCCATCTACTGACATATTGAAAGGATCCCGAACTGAATACATTTCTGCTGATTATTTGGAATGCTGAAAACTTAAGAAATACCGTGTTTCCCTGAAAATAAGACCCCTTCTTATATATTTTTTTGCCACCAAAAAAGGCACCAGACTTATTTTCAGGGGATGCCATCCACTGACTAACCTATTAGTTAGGGGCACACATATATTGGCCGCAAGTGTAAAAATCAAGCCAGGTCTTACTTTCAGGGGAGGTCGTATTTTCAGGGAAACAGGGTAGCAATGGACTTTATTATCTTCCCCAAATATGTGGTCAGTGAGACTTCAACTACTTTTTTGAACCTTCCTGCAAAAACTAAGGCTAGAAGAGTTGAAATATGTGAGATGGGTGGCTATACACATTTACCAGATAGATGGATAGATGGATAGATGGATAGATGGATAGATGGATGGATGGATGGATAGATAGATAGATAGATAGATAGATAGATAGATAGATAGATAG
>JANHGC010005507.1:15136-32550 GCA_027560395.1 Boaedon fuliginosus | reverse complement strand
CAATTCTACGCGGGAGAAAACCCGAATAACCAGAGACTTACATACAAACACCCGCGAAAACCTCAGAAAACAAATATGCATATACATACATACTTTGTAGTATTTGGGAAGGTAATGCTGTCAGGTTGTTCATCTTCATGTCATTTCACAAGAAGGAATAAACAAAGGATGGTTTTGGGAAGATAGGCTCTGAGAAGGAAGCACAGTTCTTCCCCACATATTGCCAGCAGCACTAATGGGAAATAAATGGCTGCATGTTACTTGAACTATTTCCTTTCCCTGAAGAAGCAGGAACCATGTTATCCATGCAGGCCACCTGGTTGCCTCTCAAGCTAATTAGAATAAATAGGCAATCACTCAGTGAGGATTTGAGATGTAAGACTCAAAGGTAACAAAATTCATTTGGAAATTTTGAGCTACAGCTTGATAAAAGATTTAAAGATTAAATACCATTCAGTATAACAGGGAAGCATCAAAGTAACATTAATCTCCCAATGAGACTGGGATAAAAAAAATAGCACAGATAGAAGATCCTCCAGGGAATATTTAGCCTGCAAATTTTGAGCCAGATAGGTTCAAAGTTTGACACAATAAAGCACTGAAATATTCTTACTAAATGTCTTTAAAGGCAGAAGAAGTGAGGACAGGAAATGAAAAGCAAAGCAGCTTCAAAATTGCTCAATCTATAGAGAATTTGCACTGAATTCACACAGCAAGTGTCCTATTCCAAGTTAATTTTGTTACTAAAGATTGACAAGTTTACTGTTCTCATAAACGCATATACTTCTAGACTATGAGATATATTGGCATGGTTCAGTGGCAAAATTAGACCCTTCCAGGAATAACTTATTAGATATTGCTTATGCGACAATATTTATAAGATATGAGAGTTTTGTATTTGACTCTTTTCTACACAACCTATATGATATAAAGAATAGTTTGTATTATATGGAATAGTCTAAAAGCAAAGCATACTGTCTCAAACCACACACAATGAAGAGACCAGAAATCACAGATTCTCACTATTTTGAGAGAATAGGGATCTCAATGGGCTGATGAATTGCAGGCCGGACACAAAGACTAACAAAAATTTAACTATAGATATGATAAATAGCATGAGACAAAAGTAAACATAAGGTAAAAGTTATGTAGAGTAATAATAGGGATACATAAATATTAACAACATCCAAAGTGTGCTCTGCGTTTTTCAGAAGAAAAAAAAGAAAAGATAGAAGAATATTTAACTCCATAATATGATCCTTTTCCAAAACAAGGAATAATTGCCAATTTTTAAAAATATAAGAAGCTGACAGATATGTCAGACATTTTTAAGACAATGCACATATTTTTGAATTTTCCAAATAAGTACTGGAAATAATTCCAAATATGAAAAGGCCAATCTCCCGAACTGCCCAAAATATATAAGAGGATATGGTTTTTGATTAATTTGAAATCTTAATTAATTTTAGATCTGTAACACTTTAATTAATTTTTGATCTATAGCAATCTTTTAACTATGTGGGATAAAATAAGCAAATGTGGCTTTTCTGTTGATGTTTTTCCTGCAAATATCTTCATTTTTAAAATCAAGTTCAAACAGGCCCAAGATCGTAAGTGGATTTGGGAAGACAGCTATCTGAAGAAAAATAGTTTTGGAATTAATATTTTTTATGAAGCTAGATGATCTATCATCCAAAGACATTTTTACTACTGACCTTTCACTCTCTGACTAGGTATCTGTTCTCTCTTCCTTTTTGCTGATCACAGAGACGCAGCCCGGTAGGTCATGAATTCATGTTGAAACAGTTGCGTAAATGACTGTAGGTGATTTTAAATTTATTTATTTATTTATTTTATTTGTTTGTCAAGCATGTACAAGATAACAGGTATAAGTATAAACCTAAACATGAACAAAGTAAATACAAGTAAATGGAGACAGTAAGACAGGGATGGTAGGCATGCTGGTGCACTTATGCACGTCCCCTTTATGGACCTCTTACGAATGGGGTGAGGTCCACGGTAGACAGTTTGAGGTTGTAGCTGTGAGGGTTTGAGGCTGTAACAATGGAGTCGGGTAGAGCATTCCAGGCGTTGACCACTCTGTTGCTGAAGTCGCATTTTCTGCAATCAGTTTGAAGCAGTTTACCTTGAGTTTGTATCAATTGTTTGCCTGTGTATTGTGGTTGAAGCTGAGTAAGTCGTTGACAGGTAAGACATTGTAGCAGACAATTTTGTGTACTATGCCTAAATCAGACTGCAGGTGGCGCAGTACCAGATTGTTCAAGCCCAGAATTCAAGCCTGGTGGCATAAGGGATTCTATTGTACTCTTCTTGTGAAATACCTCTGGACCTGCTCGATCGTGTTAATGTCCGATATACAGTGTGGATTCCAGGTGGATGAGCTATATTCAAGAATTGGTCTGGCAAAGGTGTTGTATGCCCTAGTTAGCAATACAACATTACCGGAGAAGAACTTTAGCAAAATTAGGTTAACAACTCCTAATGCCTACTTGGCAATGCTGTTACAGTGAGCTCTGGGGCTTAGATTGTTTGTGATGAGTATTACTAGGTCCTTGACAAAGTGAGGTTGTCTGCAAGATCATTTGAGTCCAACTTGTATTTGGTGTTCTGATTATTTTTGCCAATGTGTAGGACAGAGCATTTGTTAGGTGAGATTTGGAGTTGCCAATTGCACGACCATTCTGACACATAGTCAAGGTTGCTTTGTACGGCAGCAGCATTGTCAGTGAGGTTAAACAATTTTACATCATCAGCAAAGAGGACACAGCTGCTTTAATATGATCGCATAGGTCATTGATGTAAAACAGAAAGAGTGTGGGTCCACTGTTAACTGGTGCTGGATTTGATAGGGCCTTCCCTATTTTGACTAATTGTTGCCTGTTGGACAGGAACGCGGCTATCCACTTGTGCAGGGTCCCGGAGATGCCATAAGAACTTAGTTTCAACAGTAGTTTGTTGTGTACCACTAAATCAAAGGCTTTACAGAAGTCTATGTAAATTGCATCTATTGATTTACCCTGGTCAAGATCTGTGGTCCAAATGTTTCTACAGTGTAGGAGTTTCAGATTACAGGACAGATTTTTTTTTCTAAAACCAAACTTCTTGTTAGATAGCAGGTTGTTTGTCTCTAAGTGGAGGGTGATGGATTGGTTCATAATTTATTCCATAACTTTACAGGTGACACAACACCGTGAAATTGGCCTGTAATTTTCTACTAATTTTCTACTATTTGGGGGATGTGTCTCACATATCTTGCAGAGAGTGTTTGGGAGATAACAATTCTTGCCAAGCTTAATAAGTATCACATTAAGAAATATTTCCCATTTTATTATCTTTAAAAATCTTCCCTACTGAACTCTTGATCATTCAGTTCTTCTTGGTCTTCCCTTTTCCTTGGATGTGATATCATGGCCAAATTTTCTGGTGTTAAAATATTTCATGGAATATGATTTGAAAAGAAAAGAGCTGCTTTGAAAAACACATGCAGAAATAACCATTCTGGATCCAATCCTCTGTCACCCTCTATTTTCATATATAAAGTATAAGGAGCTATCAGAAGAACATGTAAGAACACTTTTGCGCAGATGTGTCCTGTTTATGTTTCATACTTGAGTATTCTATTTTCTGTTTCTATGGGCTTTTTTTCCATCTTCTTCAATACCACAGTCTAGATTTTTAGTTAAAATTTTTAGACATAAACCAATGTACAAGCAAATGAGATTTTATGAGTGTATAATCCAGCTCTCTTTGACAAATTGAGTATTGTGAAATTTTTGTGTAAATACATTTGTAAATATTACCTTCAACTCTATTCAAAAGATGTTTGAATAGTTTTCATATTTATGTAAATATGAGTAAATGAATAAACTGGCAAAGGACCCCACAAAGTGTACTCTATAAACCCAATTTAGTGTATGTCTTGTTTTACAAATATTATTTATCTATGGCTTTTCAGTATTTCAAAACAGAACAATGTTCCCTTTATGTAAATATAATCATTTAATTCTAAACTGTAGTTTTCTGTATTTAATTTTAGGGTTCAGTTAAGAGGAACTTATCTAGTAAGTATCATTTAAAAACACATTGCATTTTAACCAGTGAATATCCATAGATGGATTTCTTTCATAATTTTCATATTCTAAAAGAGCAGCAGCAGCTAATTAACAAGAAACTTTGTATTCAGAACATTAATGAAATAGACCTCAAAACAGATTGAGAATAAATCTTCATACTGCTATAAAATTCTGTACAAATGCATAAACATAATTAATAGATGCATTCTAAATTAAAGTGCACATGCAGAATTTGCAGTTAGCTGACTGCACAGACCATATCAAAAGGCCATAAAATATATTTTTTTCTGGGCGTAAGTGAAATACCAATTACGATTCATGGAATATTCTCATATATCTAATAAAATACATACATACTGTATATTTAATGAAAATATTTCCATTGCATTTATTTTTCATAAAAACACATACGTAGCCCTAAAATATGAAATGTTACAATATATGTAGAAAGACTGGGGGCATAATTAATCTCAGTTGAAATGATTTATTAAATCTTGTATTATGTTAAGCAGCCACAGTAGGTTTCTGCCTGATTTATTAAGAATTAGTATGCATTAAGTAGAAAAATGTAGATTGCCTAATTATAATTGTAATATTATACAATTGTTGGTGATTTGGTCGTATTTTAAAGAGATATTAAATTATAGCAATAGCACTTAGGCTGATATAACTCTTTAAAGTGCTTTACAGCCCTCTCTAAGCAGTTTACAGAGTCAGCATTTTGCCCCCAACAATTTGGGTTCTCATTTTACCCACCTCAGAAGGATGGAAGGCTGAGTCAGTCTTGAGCCTGGTGAGATTTGAACTGCCAAGTTGCAGCCAGCTGGCAGTCAGCAGAAGTAGCCTGCAATATTATAATGTAATATTGTCTGAAGCTTCATAGCCTTTCACACAAAGCAGTTTTACTAGTGTCCCAAGTATCCAACCATGGAACCAATATATAGGCTTTCATTCAGTCCTAGCTTCCCATCCTTAGCCTTGTTTTATGAGCAAAGAAGGAAAACACCCTTTTTTTTAAATTTAAAGTCAATGAAATGGTGGCAAGGTGTATGATAGCGTAGGAAAAATTCTGAGGAGCCAGGAGGCAAAAAAGTTGAGAATTCCTGTCAAGAGCAGAATTCTCCCATAGCTTAGGAGGTACCCTAACATTGCAGAATTACTTTTGTAGTAATAACTCCTGTACTCCTGCAAAATTAATTACCTCAACAGCAAAAAGTTTACAAAAATCACAATATTATGCAAAAGGGAATATACTTGTGGTCTCAGATCAGCACCAATGGCATATCTTCGTGGGGCCACTTTTCAGTTATTTAATATTCAGCAGGCAGTTTGTCTACACTGTACTCCAGGAAAACAATTTTAAATGTATATTTTGTGCTAGGTGAAGAGATAGCAAGACCCCGGCGTTCAACACCTACTCCAGAGCTTCTCAGGTTAGTGTAAAACTGAGTCCCCAGAGATGTGGAATTCTTATTCTCAAAATGGACATGTGCGGAGGGATTATTATTTTGTGCTTGATTGCCTTAAAAGATTAGGTCTACATTTGTTTTCTGTAAAATGTATAAAATTATAATCTTTTAAGACCAATTTTCAACCCTGTATGTGGCTGTATATGCAAAATGGCAAAATGGTTTTTACTTATATCTTGAGTATGAAAAGAATACTGTAATGCACATTTTTAGTCTAACTTTTAGCAATCAGGGGAGGAATTCCACCTGTACCAGACTGTGAATTTACACAGCTATAGCTTGGTTGCCAGATAATATTATCAAATTAAGACAGGCTATAAGCAGAAATGTATAAACAAAATTTACAATATTGAAGCCAGTTCTTGCCATCTATTTATATTTACTCTATTATTTATACTCATAAGATTCCAAATGAATAAATAAAATGGATTCAAAATATAATTGATTTATTATTTTACTAGATTACAGTATTCATTTGCTGAGTGTTTATCCAAAAATATGCAATGTATTAATTATTGATTAAGACAGAACATGGGACAAAGAAGAAACAAATGATACCAAAAGAACTATTAGAATTTTACAAAAGGAAAGGTACTGTTGATCAACATTTCTTTGGTATCATTTGATTATTAAATATGTCCAGGAACAAACACAGGGAATGACTGGTACAAATGGCTTTGAATCAAAATATTTGAAGAATAACCTTTTTATCCCAATCTGCTATGGTAGACCAAATACATAAACAATCTGATATCACAGATTTACATATACAAATACATACATTTGCACATATGTGTGCGTGTGTGTATACACAGACACACAAAATGCAATTAACCCAATCTACACAATAGTTAATGACCAGAACTAAGCATTGGGACATGATACTAATTGTTAAAATATATCTTGGGTGGTGTTGTTTTTTAAAATATGCCTTAATCCTTTCAAGTAGTAGACACATTTCTTCACTCCATTTTAAGAAATAGTAATTGTTGGGATAGTTTTCATCCTGTAAATTCTTCTACCGTATGTGTAAATTTGTTCCAGATTCTTTTGGCAGCATAAATTCATTGTAGAGGAACTACATGTTAGTAATACACAATTTCTCTTTTATAGAGGGAGAAATCGGTGGGAATTGAAATTTAATTGTCATTAGTGCCATTATTTGTTAAAATGTTATTTTTACTCAGGCATTTTTAAATAGGCAGATTTTTTTTTAATGTGTTATAAAGATTTTAGGCACTTGATCTGTTTTCTGAAGTTTTCTTACTATATTATACTGGGATATATTTTAGAGGATTTCTTGCTTCTATTGTGCTATCGTTCTGATATCCTTGAATTGAAAAATGTAACAAAATGCCTTTTAATATATGTAATCCTGACGGAAAATGTTATACAAAAAGACAGGTGTAATATTATGCATATTGGGGTAAACTATTCATATGTCTGATAACTTGTGGTCTGTTGACATTTAATTTCTGAATTTTTAAATAACAAATAAATAACATTGTTACGTTGTAAATAAACTGAATTGGATTCTTTAAAAAAAAAGATAGGAATGTTCACTACTGGTTGTGAAATGCTGCTTCCAGTATTTATTTCCTGACTTGTTGGTTTTTACTTATAAGAATAACATTTTATCTTTGGTTGGTATGTGTATATGTGTTGCTGCATGTTTAAAGAAACAGAACAGTATTCCAAGGGCTCGAGATAAGATCTCCAGAACTGAGTGGGCACAATTTTCTAAATATTAAGGAAGGTTTTTCAGATGATTCTCTGCTTCTACTGCAGAACCAGAAAGTCACAATGGGGTTTTCAAGGAAATTGAGCCCCATTTGTCTAACTATTTCAAAAGCTGGTTCCTGAACTTCCCTTTACAGCTATAGAAAGTAACATGAATAGCATGAAATAAAATGCAGTAAACAATACTCCTATTCAGGTAGCCCAGCGGTGGGCAACTATAGCAACTTTATGGCTGGCTCATGAATTCTGGGATTTGAAGTCCACAGGGCATAAAATTGCCATATTTACCCACCCCTGAGATACCCACTGTTTATATTCTATTCCATTCTCCCAAACTTAGAATTTTCTATCACTGTGAAGGTTTAGTTTTTAGTGGCTCTTGGGAGGTTAATAAATTGGCTGTTGCATTTTCACAAATCCTGGCAGTATTCAAATCTGGTAATATGGATAGTATTCTTTGATTTCTTATGGATTAGCACTTAAGAACCTAATTCATTTTTAATATGTAAGGTTTTATAGAATCGTTCATATATACATTTTTGAGCACTGAATGGCTGCATTGACAACTTTCCAGGGTAACTTAAAACTGCATAGTTGCTGCGGTACATAGTAATTCCCTTACATAGATATGGCAATGGTTATTAGCAGATCTATAACAAGCAACGTCAAAACAAAACTCAATTCCTGTGTAAATATATGAAATGACATTTAAAAGTTTGACACTTGTTTTTATGGAAAAAATTTTTTAAAATCTAACCTGTTTGTCGCATCTGCTGATAATAAGTACCAAATTTTTCTGTAGCAAAAGAACTTCAGAAGATGCGGCTGTCCTAGCACCATTATTTGGTCCTCCCCTAGAATCTGCATTTGAAGAAGACAAATTGGAAGGTAAATTATTAAATTGTATTTATTTATTAGATCCGTAGCTTGCCTTTCTCCCAGGGGCTCAGGTGGAAATATCTAGCTTTCTCTCTATTTGAATCTCTTCCTATAGCCCTTGCGTTATTTTGGATTGAAAAATGTGATTGTTTGGAAGTTACCCAATTAACTCCTATGATTGGGACTTGGATCTTACCTGTTCCAGTTCAACATCATCCCCGTATGATTACACCATGTAGATTGTGCATCAGGCTGGTTCACCTGAAATAATCATTAGATTCATTGTTTGTTTAATTCTGTCCATTTCACTAGAGTGTGTTGCTTTATTCAGAACAATAAAAAAGCAGTTTTACCCCAGGCTCTGCTTCTTTCGTATCTGCATGCAACCTCTTGGTGGGGGTATGGACAGGGTGGGGTGTGTATTCCAATGCTGCTTTCATTATGCTGTCCCTGATCTCCTAGCAGATACAGCTGACTTCCTTTCTTACTGTAAATTTATCTATGCTCCCCTGCGTTGCTGAATTGCTAATCTAAGAAAAACATGGTATCAACTCTATGTTAAGTTTCTTTTTTCGCTCCTATCTGAATCATTTTTAACAAGCATTTTGATATTTTTTTTATAAGTGTGCCATATTAGATGAATGAGAAATGTGAACTGGATACGTGCATCAGGAAGCCACTGGTTCCAATATTGTACTGCACATTTCATGGTGAAACAAACACTCAAAATACTACTTACCAAGTATTTGGATTAATTTGTTTTTATTTGAATAGCTGCTGCAATTTGGTCATAAAGTTCAGCGTTAAACAACTACTGGAAATAAAAAAAGAAACTCTTGTGTTACTTCTAAATTAATATGTTGTTATGTATCTGCTTATACATAGCTTCAGGTTCCATAGATCAGTCTGAAGTTTGGGGTTCTGTACAACCAGCGAACTCAAGTGTAGAATCTCCAAATGCATCACGACCCTTCCCATCTGGAAGTAAGTTAGAATAATACTTGGTAGAAAAATGGTTTAATTTGTTGGGCCTGTGTAATTGAAAAAATTGTGAAATATAGAACTACTAGGGCTCATGGCTCATTATACAGCGTGGAAACAGAAATATTAATTCAGCTGTGCAATGAAAACTTACCTTTACTGGCTGACAATATAATATATTAAAAAGGGAAATTAATCAGAAAACAGAAGAGAAATTTATCATTAAAATTGCTATGTTTATTTTAAAACGTATAATGTTTAGCAACATTATTATGTATGCTTCCATATTAAACGTGTATTTCTGATGGTAGAAATACTCTGCATAAAAATTATAGGATGTTCTCTGAAGGTCAGAAATTAACAACTGGGGCACAAGTGGAAATGTCTTCTGCTTGTACAATTAGCTCTGAATTGTAGCTACATCTACATGAGACTGAGTTGTCAATTCTTTGTGATTGAGCTTTGTCTATCCTTGTCTTGAAATGTTCCTTTTATGTTACAGCACCTCCACCACTTCCACCCAAAAACATTCCTGCTACACCTCCCCATGCTGGTTCTCCTTTAACAATTGGAGTAGGTAAGAATATTTGACACAAATAGTCAGGTCTAATACTTGTATAGTTTGCTCCATAATAATGATAGCCTGGTTTAGTACACATTATGAAACATTAATACGGACTCATTCATAATATCTTAATATTATGCATATACTGTATGTGTTTAATATTTTGTTTACAAAATATTTTAAGCAGGTTTCTCTTTTTAGATATAAAAAAATAACTAATGAAGCTTTATACATGATCTTCTAAGCCCTTGAAATTTTGAAATGCTTCTGTTACCTGTGCTATATTAAGTACTCAAATTTGAATGGTTTTTTTTTTTTTTTGGTAATTTTATTAGTAAGCTTTTATTTACATAACTCAATTTTGTATAAGAAAAAAAAATTGGGAAGCTTAAATATGTTTGTCTTGAATATCAATGCATTTAGAGTTTTCTTCTCAATCAACAAGTAGTTCTGTTATATAAGGAAAACTGCCATGCGTACAAACTCATTTTTTAAAATATTTCTTTACAAATATATGTAACATTTTGGATCAGATTTTTTTCTCTTTTTATTAATATTTCATTTATATGTACATGGCCTATGGTAGATGGTTACCTCCCTTGGTGTGCTACATTTTGATAGAAAGATAGACTATGAATATACTAAAATATATAATTATTATATTTCTCAAATAATAGCCTGCTCCAGTCTGGAATATAGCATTTGGGAAGTGGGGAGAATTGAATTAAAAATTAATATAATTTTGCTTAAAATTATATTAAAACTAAAGAAATTGGACATTTTGGTTTTATATATATTTATTCATAATTACAGAATAATAATTACAGAAATTATATTCCAACAATGATTTTATTAGCTGCGATCCAGAGTTCTGTACATATGGAATAGTCTTCTCTTTTTCTATTTAAAGAAAATAGTTTTACATTGTTGTCTATTTTGTATGCAGATTTGGAAAATTGCAGCCATTTCAGATGAAATGGAGGCCGGGGATGTATCTCTTGTTGTCATTGAGAATTAAATTTGCTTAACTTTTGTTGAATGGCGACTAATCACAGAGATTAAGACCCATACTGAACTTTAAACTTTTCTTTCACAGAAGGAAAAGAATTTAGAAACTGTTTATTTGATTTCAGATTATCCCAAACATTGAAATTTAGTAATGCAAAGATTATTTGAATATAGCAACCATTAATTAATTTTTCATTAAGAATCTTCACCTGTCCCTTAATACATCTGTGGTCCAGTGTTCTGCTACATTTATTAAAATTTATTTTGGCAATAATGACAATTCAGCTCAAGCATAGAAATGTATTATGAATTATATTCTTTTTGATTTGCTAAAATAATGTCACATTGGATATCACATAATCCAATGCATTATGCAATATACATGTTCATACATGAACATACATTACCTTGTTTAAATTTTGTATTGTTCTGCCATTTCTCTTCTAATATCTAGTAATAAAGTCACAGTGACAATTGTGTTGCCTAGGTAATTTTCTCTATCAATATATAACGTATGATCTTTGATTTTAAAAGAAGAATGTAATTTATATGGAATGTGCTTCAAAGTTATATGGATACCTGCATACAACGAAAAGCCCCTTTTAAATATGTTATCAAAATGTCTTTGTGCTAGAATGTAGCTTGACTTTTAAAAGCCCCATACATACATAGAACAATAATACAACTTAATTGTACCAGTTGATGTTAAAGTTTGAAATCAACTACTTTGACCACAGGAAATGACCAGACAGCAACAGAGGTCAAAAGTGACAAACTACCATCAATCAATGACTTGGACAACATTTTTGGCCCAGTATTATCCCCCCAGCCTGTTGCTGATAACGCAGAGGATAAATGGATCAGTTTTTCTGATCAGTCCCTGGAAAATGTAACTCCAGAGGTGACTTCAAGGGAAAAAGTGGTGTCCCCACCTGTGGCATCCGAAATCCCAGAAGAGCCTCCAGAAGAGGCTGAAGTCTCTCGCAATATTCCTTCTCCACTCAATTTAGAAGAGGTTCAGAAGAAAGTTTCAGAGCAGACCCACGTTAAAGATGATAACTTAGCACCAGCAGCATCTCCTAAAGATTTTGGGGTGGGACAGAGAGCAACACCACCTCCCCCTCCACCTCCTACCTACAGGACAGTGGTGTCATCACCTGGACCCAGCCCTGGCGGTGGCACAGGAAGCACCAGTGGTATGTCTAAACAGCTTTGAGTGTGCTTCAGTGTGGCCATGAATGCTGCCGTGTGAAACAAAAAGCCTTTTTAGCTGTTAGTTTTTTTATTTTTGTTTTTGGCTTTTAGCATCAATCATTCCCTTTTGTTTGATTGTACTGTGCCCAGTGGCCTTTTTTTTTCTTTAATTCCGTTCTCTTGTGACCCAACTCAACTGTGAATCCTTGACAGTATGTTTTATTTTCCTACCATTGCTGAATGTCTAATTGTTGATGGGAGAGCTTTATGTCTTAAGCACCAGGTAAAGGTGGAAATGCGATATCATTGATCAGGATTGCTCTAAATTTATTAAAGCTCTGAATCAAGAAATGAAGTATTTATTTTACTTCACTTGGCGATTTTCCTCAGGAGGAAAGCATAAGATAAGAATCCATATTTTGCCAGATTACCACAGTTTCTGCTTGACCTTTTGGCAGAAAAAAAAGTCTAATAGGACTTCCCCCTTCATCTATATAATTCAGGATCTCTATAATCAGAAGTCATGAAAAAACAATTTTGTAGCACTTAAACAATAGCAGGAAAGATGACATCTGTCTAAGAAACACTTTCTATGCTTTTTATGGAAAGTATAAGCACATATTAATATATTAAACCTTAGATGAAGGAGTTTTTTCTTTCTCTCAGGGCCTGTATCCACTGTAGTGATCTTTGCCCCATCATAGAATGACCTGCAAATGGTACAGAAAATATTGAGGACATAGATTGGTAACTTCCCTGGCTTACTTCTCCCAACAAACATCATCAACCAAACTCTCCTTAAATGGGATGGGGATATGGGAGAATGCAAATTTTAATTGGCAATCAAAAGGAGCCTCTCAATTAGCTTATATTCAGCTGATAACTCTTTTTTTAAAAGATAGGTGTAATGCTATTCAAGAATAGTGCTATATCCTCATGAGAATCAGCCCAGGCATCAGCTAGCAGGTATGATAAGAGTTATACTGTTAATTAGTAGAGAAAGAGTCAATTTTGGCTTTCTTGTTTCACTAGCCTCCAGATATGAGATTGAAAAAAATGGACATGTCCATACAGTCATCAGGAGATGAACTCAATTTAAGAGAGATAATAATTTAATCTTGATAATACCAATACCAAAGTAATACCAATATAGTAATCCCAATAGAAAATTATATATAGTGCTATTTCATTGGAAATAGAAGTGTGGGTATAGCAGATGATTGTAGTAGCCCAAGAAACAAAGATGGGTAGCATGAAAAATTATTTTAGTCCCCAGGAAATCCATTCATCTACTTCTGAAGCTGTTGTTGTGTAGCATGGACTTTAAGGTGCTCCAGGTGACATCAAGACAAACTCCTACCCTTTGTGATGACAAGAAAATATCTGTGGCTATTCTCAGACTAACAGGAGCTCTGATGGAAATTTAGCAGGACAGAAAAGTATTTAAATCTCAGAGCAATAATCAACACTTCAGGGGAACAACACTTTGGGTTGCTTTCCCTGCAAATATTTTTTAAAATTTGTTGTTTACTAATGTATCCTTTGAGTAGTTTAGAAAATAAAAATGGAGGGATGAGAGTGAAATATGCACCCCGTTATTTCTACAAACAAGTTAAACTTATCTCGCTTTGTAACCAAAAACAATTGTCTAGAGTCTGAAAAAGAACTGTAGCTTCTTATATGGGAATAATTTCTTGAGTGTGTCCAGTAAGTAACTTGCTTTGGGCAACATATGCTTCGTATGTTTTCTCTGGCTCCCAATTCAATTTTGGAAGGAAATGAAAAATATCTATTGCTAATATGTTCCTCTAAGATGAGACTGAAGAATTCTTTCTTGTCTTTGATAACCTCTTGATACTTACATAACCCCTATTTTCAATGCCTTTTGTGGCAAGAGTGAACTCTGAGAGAGGGGAACAGAAAGATATATTCAAACACTATTTTGAGGCAAACTCCCTCCCCCATTTTAAGAGGTGTTAGGACTTATCCTTCCATGGTTTATTTTTTTTCCTTAATAGCAAATTTCATTATTACTACTTTTAGGAAATAGAATAAATGTTATCATTAGTCTTTAAAATTGTTTTCGTTTAAAGGAGGGAATGGCCTTGTATGTTCTAGATATGATTAATGGAATAGCTTAAAGTTTATATATATATATATCTCCACAGATGGATGATGAAGTGAATAACTGCCAGTTTAGGTACAAACAGTTTCATATGGCTTGATATTGAAATAAAAAAATCAGTTTTGTAAGTTTGACATGCCCTAGGTGGAAGAATTTTTTTTAATTTAAATTATTTCCCACCCAAAAAAAAAAAATCAGAAACCAACCTTTCACAATTAATTTTATTTTGGGGGGAAACACTTCTCTTATTTTTTGAAGTGTTTCATTTTCCTGAAGTTTGGTAGTTGATGATTTTGATGTTCCCTCTGAAAAATACAAGTTGGGTCATCTGCAATATAATTGCAACATTATCTGTTTACAGCAATTTAGGATTCATATTTTTTATAAAAAGCAAGTGCAAAAATAGATGGTGTATTATCTGTTTCACTTATTATTCCCATGAGTGAGTGGAACTGGAAGTTAATCAGGCTTATAGCATCTCTTACAGTTCTATCTATCAATATGTACAGTTAAGGAAGATAGGGGTCTATAGATACATATGCTTTCCTATCTCAAAGTTCATTTCCTTTGTAACTATAATCAACTATTACAATATATTTTTGGGTTGTTGTATTTTTGCTTGTTTTGGCACTTTCAAGGACACAATGGCTATTGAAGAAGTTTCTTCTACAACAGATTTCCATGAAGTTTTATGTTTGGATTTTAAAAGTGTGTGTGAACAGCCATTCTAGCCCTTTGAAATGTCAGTTACCACCAAAATTATCATAATGATTGATTGGTGCTAGATACAAAATGGTTTCAAAATAAAGCATTTTTGTCGTCAGTCAAATCAGCTTCAACATAGACACTGATTTGATAATTCTATTAAGTGTCCATTTCTTGTTCTTTTTTTTTTTTGAGACAGAACAGAACTAGTAATTTCTGCACTAAATATTAAATTTTAGAAAATTGCTATGGTATCTGAAGATTCTGTAGAAACATTTTCAATTCATCCCTTGAATATAAACCTTCTTTGCTGTTTCCAGAATATAGATGTATTCTTCCAAAAGTAAAGTGCCACCAGTTTCATAGCATAGAATCATCACAAGGGTGCTTTTTCAAAAGGGAACCGGACTCTGTTTTTCCTTGAAGATGTTTCACTTCTCATCCAAGAATCGTCTTCATTTCTGACTGGAGAAGCAGTTTCTTGGTTGAGAAGTGAAACATCTTCAAGGAAAAACAAAGAAAGTCAATTTGACTCTTGAAAAAGCACCTTTGGGACAAACATGACCTGGATGATTGAGAATCTCCATAGATGCTTCACAGAGCTAGTTGTGCAGGGCTGGTTAGTAGTTGAGATGATACAAATAAAATACCTTTTAAAATAGGGTTTATTATTAGCAAATCTAATCAAATGATGCAGTTACAGAATAATATTTACTATCTGGAAAATGGTTGATATGCAAGATTAGTTTATATTCATTCTTCCACTGAATTCAATAGGATTTCTACTGGATTTATTGGCTCATACTTTAAGCTTAGAATGAATACATTTGCAACCTTAACAATATTTAACTTTATTATGCTTGCTGTATAAATATTTAGATGTCTTATTAAATATTTTAAACACTTTAAAGTAATTTAATTAAAATTCTTTAGGATTATACATTTTTCTGAAGCAAAAAGTAAATAACTCTATCATAGTATAAATTTTACCAATACATATTAAAATTGGCAATTTCGATAATCATGCCATAAACATTATTCCTGCTTCCTTGTACATTATTTAAATATCTAAGGAAAATTGTGAATAATTAGCAACTCTATATGCTAGTTCATTTCATTTCAGAAATCAGAATTGCAAATTTAAATGTGAGATTTTTATTTTATTTTAAAAGGGCAATCACTATTCCCTCAATAGTAGAAAAATATTCTTTAAAATGTTTATTTTCAATCAATATTTAACAAAATAAATAGTAAAGTGAACAATTTTAGGAAATTGAAAATAGTCTTACTCAGGATTTGTTTTTATATTGTCTGTGAAATGGTTTCCATATTAACAGTCTTATCTTTTCACTATTTGCAAATGAGATCTCATTGTGTTCTATTGAATTTTTCAGATTATTTTTATCTAATGAAGGGGAAATTACTAATCTGCTTATTCATTGCATTCACCTTTTTTGTTTGTTTGTTTGCATGTTAGGTATTCTGTATTCTTTGGGATATGGAGATTGAAGAAGTTGAAGACATACTGCAGGAATTTGTCAACAAATCTCTCCTATTTTGTGATCAAAATGGAAAATCATTCTGTTATTATTTGCATGATCTCCAACTGGATTTTCTTATGGAGAAGAATCGCAGTGAGCTTCAAGTGTGTTTTAATTTTGAATAATGATTTATTTAGGAAGCCAAGTGTAATAATAATTAGTACACAAAATTCATTTATAACATACTACTAGAATTCATTGTCATGCAATTGCACTTCCTATTTTACACCTATTAGTGGCAGCATCTAGCTGTTTTTAGCAAATTTCAAAAAATTAAGGAGGGACAAACGTGGTCAGCATTTAGATGGGATATCACCAGGCACCACAACTACTGTATATCTAAATTTGGGATTCAGAAGAAGGCAAACCACTTTCATACCACTGCCGTTATTTATTATTTTATTTATTTTATTTATTTCAATTTATACCCCACCTCTCTTCCCCAGTCAAGGGGAACTCGAGGCGGTTTACAGCAATATATAATATAATATAATATACTAAAATTCCTAAATGAAGCATCCATCCCACAATCACAATCATCCAAGGGAAGGTATCCAAGAAAAAAAGAAGGAGAAAGAGAGGGGGGAAGGGAACATCAATTCCAGGCCTGCCTACAGAGCCAGGTCTTAGTGGCTGTGTGGAAGGCCAGCAAATTGGGAGTCGTTCTAATCTCTACAGTAAGTTGGTTCCAGACAACCGGCGCCGCCACAGAAAAGGACTTAGCTCAGGGACCCGCCAGCCGACATTGTTTCACTGACAGGACCTGTAACAGATCAAGTCTGTGGGATCTAACTGCGTGCTGGGAGGCATAAGGTAGCAGAAGGCGGTCTCGAAGGTACCCCACTCCTAAGCCATATATTATATATGGTAAAATACACACACACACACCAATATAATCAATAGCTCAAAGAAGACTTTATTTTTAATTTGATATTAATTCATCATTTCAGATAGTTTTAGAATTGTACTCTATATATATATATATATATATTTTATTTGATTTATACCCCACCTCATTTCCCCAGTCAAGGGGAAGTCGAGGCGGCTAACAACAGTTTAAAAATACAATAAATTACAATTTAAAATATCTAAACACAATCAACATATCCAGAC
>JANHGC010005507.1:0-15036 GCA_027560395.1 Boaedon fuliginosus | reverse complement strand
GAAAGGAAAGGAAAGGAAAGGAAAGGAAAGGAAAGGAAAGGAAAGGAAAGGAAAGGAAAGGAAAGGAAAGGAAAATTAGTTTCAGAGCAAAAAAATGTACTACTCCAGCAGTATGGGGTCACTAAAAAATCCTAAATTATCAACTTTTTCCAAAGCCTCATCTCGTGTAAGCAAATTATTCGGAGCATGCTTAGCAAATGGAATATTATTAATGCAATAAATATTATTTATGATGCTGTATTTTAAAGCTCCATCCATCCACCCTCTCCTCGCAGCTGAGTGTTTTACTGACTGCATGAAGCATGTGATCAGTCAGTGCTTATAAGTTTCACTAATACTGACATGATAGATCAACCCTCCTGACAAGAATGTCTTGTTTGACACTAAAGGGTTCCATTTAAGGCTTAGGAAAACACCACAAAAATCTGATTGGTTGAATATAAACCTCCCTTCTTTACTCCCTTCAAATAAAGCTTTGTCATTTGAGAAGGCTGAGCCAAATATTTAAAATGGGATCTTTGTAAAGTATTGCAATATTTGGCTTACACAAGCTAAATATTCATCTTCAAAGCATCCAAGTCACCTCTTCCTAAAGGCTTTCTTAGCTGCCTGTGGACTTGTTTGCAGGTACAATTTTTCTATACCGACTGCCCCCCAAGTGGCATTGCATGCACACATACAATACACACAATCAGGCAAATCCTTCCAGCATTTACTCCAAGCCATCTGGAAGATGCGGCTGCTTTAACTCTTTAAGGAGGGGCACTTCATTCACACTACATGTTTCACAAAGCACCCCTTCCAAATGTTTTGTGCAGCCCTGAGTATATGCTTAGTATCTTGGGAGAAAGAAGATGTACTATTCATTGGAACAGATAATACAATGTATACTTAAAAGTTTTATGTGCCATTTTTATATTACCCCTTTGGCAGCGTGAGAGCAACTGCAACATGCTTCCTTCCTGTGATACACACTAATCACTGCTGTATGCTCACGGTGCATACAAGGAGTCCATGCTGTGAATTCCTTCCATGCTGCAACTGTTCTAGTTTCCAGGAAGAATACTGATAGAGTAGAAAGAAGACACAGCTTGAATTCTTCCAATTAAAACAAACTTTTGATGTTACCAAACATAAGTAATAGCTTAGATGTCATTGGAAGTCATTTGGGATATGATATTGGAGTTCTGTTAGGGTAATTTTTAAAGATACCTCATATTCTTAAGTTTCAAAAAAGACATTCTAGTCTGTTGGCAAAACACACAAAAAAAATCAAAAATAATTTGTATGGTAGTTGGATTTATATTGGCATGTGACTTAAATCAGTTTCAGTATTATTCTTTTATAATGAATGATTATACTTAAATGAAACAGCTTGTTTAACAACTGTCAGTGGCAATTTAGAAAACATGTTCAACAATTTGGGAAAAATTACCTTGAAAGAGTAAGAAATGTATCAGTCTTTAAGATTCTGGACAATCATTTTTCTCCAGAGTAATATCTGGAGATTCTTACTAATTTTCATGAATCGTCTTTGGTTGTTATCTGATTTGCCAGTTTTTTATTCTTCTTTTGTACTGTGATTTACCATTCACTAAGGTGGCAAATCCATTTATATGGGAGTATATTCAATTGAACCCAATCAGACTTATTTCTAAATAAATATGTGTAGGTTTGCATGTACCTATTTTAAAATTTTTAGAACAATAACATACTGTCCATTTATTTACAAGTTAGCATTAAAGAAAGAAGAACATATTTTGGAATGCTGAGCAGCCACAC
The DNA here is from genome assembly GCA_027560395.1 of Boaedon fuliginosus. Classification (NCBI taxonomy): domain Eukaryota; kingdom Metazoa; phylum Chordata; class Lepidosauria; order Squamata; family Lamprophiidae; genus Boaedon; species Boaedon fuliginosus. Next base: position 13,254 of record JANHGC010005507.1, on the reverse strand, counting down.
TTAACTTAATATGGTGCAATTCAACTGGTGTTCCTTTTGAATTAAACTTTATAAGGTTCATGCGCAAGCAAATATAACAAAAACTTATATATTGTTACGTATGTGTAAAAACTGCACTGGCACAAAAGCAGAGAAATAAGCTGTTCTACTTAATGGTGACCTATCTGGTTAGCAACTGTCTATTTGACTGTCCAGTTTGAGTCCACATATATGAATGTATATGTTTACTCAGTAACCCTGAGTAATCCCAAGCTGGTTTTGCAGTTGTTTAGCTTGGTCAACTCTCCACACTGTGGGATATATATATTAAAAGTACGAGGGAGCTGTAATAAGAGCAGCTTAACCCCATACTGATAGTGTACATTTCTTTCAGGGTCATCCTCACCTGCTCGCCCTGCGACCCCATTGACATCTTGCAGCAGCCCAACACCACCACCACCACCACCTAGACCCCCATCTCGTCCAAAGTTACCTCCGGGAAAGCCAGGTGTTGATGTGGTATGTTTTAGATTTTTTTTTTTTTTACAAATTGCTAACTACACTGAGTTAAGATGTCTCTTGCCTACTAACCCTAACCCTAACCCTAATATTGTAGATATCAACAAATGTTATATTAACCACTCTGGGCGGGCTTTGTTGTGAGTATAAGGAATACAAATCTAATAATTAAGTAAGTGTACAAAAGATGTAACAAATTATGTTTGTTAGGTCTCTAGCTAAATTCTTGCTTTCATTTAAAAATATCCAGAAGAGAGTTGTAATTTAACGTTAGATTTTTAAAATGAATTAAATTTAAAATTGTGGGGTAGTTTTGCTGGCTTTTATGAAGCTTTTTTTTTAGAATTATTACTTTAGCAAGAATATCAAGCTTTTCTCATGCAAAGAAATGATAATAATTTGTAGTTCTTTATCATTTCAAATCAATCACCGTGCTACTATTTGCAACTATTTCTTGATGGATAATCTCACATTTATTAAAAATATAGGATTGGAGAAGACTTGTACTTAATAGACTGAAAGATGAAGCTGGAATGTGACTTTTACTAAAATACCTTCACCTGTTTTTTATGAGTTCAGCCTTACCCAAGAAGGAGGAATAGGAAAGAATTACTAGATACAGAGAAGTCTAGCCAAATAGCAATTCTGATATAAAGAATTCAGAATTCAGTATATTATAAGATTGTACTACTCTTGCTTCACCAAGAGACACCAAAAAGGAGACCACTCAACCAACAGGAGCATCATTAGCTTTGGACATCAATCTAGAAGATTGAGAGAAAGATCTATATTTGCAGCCTATAGCAAGAGGAGGGTTTATTATAATTAATATATGCCTTTCAAATACTACATGCCCTTGAAATTAGAACTAATAGGCATCTGAAGGCATTAATGCTTTGTCCATTATAGTTAAAACTGGAACAGTTTCTTATTATAATTTTATTTTCAAGGGCCCATAAGTGTATTATTCTTCTCTGCTGGAATTCTCAATTTCTTGCCTTGCCCTTTGAGACCATTTTCCTGAGATGGAATTCTACACTTGAACATAGATTGAATTAAACTGTCAGCTTCCCTTACCAATTAATTAAAAACACCTAGTTAATTTACAACTTGCTGAAAGCCAGTAGGTCAGGACACTGTGCTCCTTTGATAAGCTGTTCTCTGAGAGCATGGGAGATAGGGTTGAAGTTTCTGGGAGGCAAAGGGAAATCAGTTAACAATTTAGTCCCAAACTCCTATCAGATGAATCCTTATTACAATATTCCCATTTCCTGAAAGGCAAGTCTGAATTCAGAACCTATAGATGAGGTTGGAATATGTAACTTTTGTTAGCTATTGACCTTTGAAATGTGATAAGATCATACATGGTTTTGGGGTTGGTTTGGAAACTTTTAAGAATGAATGGATGGTTTTGCCCCTTAAGAAAGAAAAGATTCCATTTTGTTTCTTCAAAACAAAATTCAAAAGTGGCCCATGTCTTTGACATCACACTCTTCTTGCATGAAGAGAGAAAGCTGGCAAACCAAAGATTATATTAATTAAAGGTGAAACTTACCATCAATTGTACTCAGGAAATGGTTGCTAAAAAATCCAAATAAACATCTACATATATTTATGGATTAATCCTCACTTTACCCCCAAATCTAAGACTATGTAGAGTTATGAATATTTTTGAGTACTGAGTGGGTTCATTAAGTGATTATTGTGTGTATTTTTAATGTTCTTTGTGTTTATCTATAGTCCAGGCCTTTCAGCCCTCCAATTCACTCATCTAGTCCTCCTCCAATAGCACCTTTAGCTCGTGCCGAAAGCACCTCTTCTATTTCATCCACCAATTCCTTGAGTGCAGCTACTACTCCTACAATTGGTAACAACTTTTTTCTTTTCTTTTGAACAATAGTTTCTGTTAGCAGAATGGCTTAAATCCTTTGGTTTTTGAATTTTTTTTTAATTTTGGTTATGTTTTCTTTGTTTTATTGTCATCATCATGCTGCATGGAAACAGAAAAAAGCAGGGGAAAATCATGACAGAGAATTGCAACTGTGATTCTCTTTAGACTACTACATTTTTTACATATCTTTATATACGTAATAGTAGGATCTTATGGCTAGGAGTTCCCAATCCCGGGGGCGTGGGCAAGTGCCCACCCGCAGCCTGTTAGGAAACAGGCCGCACAAGCGTTTGGAGCGAGCGAGTGAAGGTTCACCTGCACATGTGCAGGAACTAGGTTGCACAGGAAACCATTCCTCCCACTGTTTCAAGGAAGATAATTTTTCTTCCGAAAACGCTCACGGGCACCAGAAAGGTTGGGGGGCACTGTTATAGATTATAAATAGGATTATACAGATTATATATGGTAGTAGGATCTAAAGGGGAACACATTCATATTCTGCATACACATTCATTTTTCCCCCTAAGTTATTCAGACAGAACACACTCCTTACTAATATACATTGATGCAGAAAATTACAACTTTAACGATGCCTTTTTTCCAAGAAGGAATCAGAGCAAGAAAGGGATAGTTCTCATGCAATGTTAAAAAGTTCTTAGCTAAAACCAACATAGTTTTAAACTACTGCTTTGTGCTAAGTTAAGCTATATGCTTTCTGATAAGCTATTCAGAAAACGTACATGTGTAGAATTGTCATGTGTATCCCTTAATATCTTGACAATTTAATAGAGACCGAGAGAAGAAAAAAAGGGAAGCTAGCTTTGTATCACCCAAGTATTCTGATTTTACATTTCAAAGGAAACAGAATGTGAAAGGGCTGCTGTGTCTAACCTTTTGGTGGCATAGTGGTTAAAATGCAGTACTGCAAACAAACTCTCCCCACAGCCTGGAGCTCGATCCTGACCGGGCTGAAGGTTGACTCAGCCTTCCATCCTTCCGAGGTCAGTAAAATGAGGACCCAGATTATTGGGAGCAATGTGCTGACATTGTAAACTGCCCAGAGTGTGCTGTAAAGCACTGTGAAGTGGTATATAAGTCTAAGTGCTATTGCTATTATAAGCTCTTCTCTGCTGAAGGTCTATGGCATTGGTAGAAAACTAATTGCATACCAGAACATGACCTTTCTAGACAATATAGGAGGGCAATGGTGTGTTGCTATGTTCACCACCTTGGTTTTTTTTAATAAATAATAATAAAAATGATGGCTAGTATTCAAGGGCATCTTGTCCCTTAGTGCCCATCATCAAAGAAATCCCCCCCTAAAAAACAAACAAAAAAAGGAGTCATCTGAAAGGTATTTGAATATAAGTAGCTCGTGTTAGCAGTTGGGCTGTGGGGCTGAGCTCCAATCTTGGCAATTTGGTTGCAAACATTTCGTCACCATTCAAGGAGACATCCTCAATGCGCTTTGAATTATGCTCGTCTGTGCACAATTCAGATGAGCATAATTCAAAGTGCACTGACGACGTCACCTCGAAGGGTGACGAAAGGTTTGCAATCAAATCGCCAAGATCGGAGCTCAGCAGCCCAGTCATCTTGTCATCATGGTGGCACATACCTTGGCAGACTATTTCTGGAATTTGGTGTTTTTAATCATGTCCTTCATTCAACCATGTGATGTTATTGGGAATGTAGAAATTGGGAGGTGGGGAATTGTCAGGCATTTCCTCTTATGGCTATATGAGGGCCCAGTTAAAGGCAAGATGTGGATTGCCACTATTTGCTGCCTGCAGAGAGAAACTTCTCATTTTTGTAGATCATGAGTACAAGTGGAGGATAATCTAAGTAAAACAGCAATCTATCAGCAGTGAGCTAGCTTGTTTGGGAAAGACTACAAGGTAGATAGCTGGGTGCCTTCTATATATATTTATGTTTATTTCCTCTGCCTTGATTACTGTAGTTTTAATAGCAAAGGACTATGGTACTTAGAGTTGAAAACATCTAGAATGGGTCAGCAGTCTGACCATTTGATATTTGCAGGAATCACTGTTAAATAAATATATTTATACTAAATACACACAAGATTCTGGAAATGCATTTGTGAGTAGTAAAAGCAGGAACTAGCTACATATTGACGTCAAAATAATGTTATGAACAAGATGGTTTTTTTAAAAAAAATTGAACTGCAGAAAATGAATAACAATAAAACTTTAAAAGCATCTAAAATGTTTGATATGAACCTTCTAACAATTTGAAATGTGAATTTTTTTACTTACAATATTATTCCTCCCAAGAGAAAATGCACTGTTAGAATCATAAATTCTCTATATATCCTTTCCTTTTGTTTCATTGTTTTTTTCTTGCTGCTTCTTTCACTTTTGTTTTCATTCGCATCTTCTTGAATCATATATTGTGATTCCCACTGCCATCCTCAGTTTCAATTGCATAACTTTATTTTAAAAAAACTTTTATCAGATATAGTTCATTCTGCTGCAGATTTCAGATTTGCTGTTTCATCTGCTTCTTATTTCATCAATATTTGTGCCCTTTTATGCATTAGTTTGTGATGTTTAATTCTCATTTATTGCTAGGCTTCATCCTTTTCTTTGCTGTTATTTTACATAGTTGGTCCCATTCTACTATTAATCTAAATTCTATTTTATCACCATTTCTGTTGTGACCCTCTTATGTCAATTTTCTCTCAACTCTTTTCTAGTCTATGTGGACAGAAAGGGCATTTTGACTATCTATCTAATTATTCTGATTGAAGTCAGAATGGCAACAGTTTGAATATTCTTTCAAAATAAATCAAAGTTGACAATATGAGAAATCAGAATCAACTGATATGATTGTATATTTTTTAAGACACTGGACACCTTTATAGAAAGTTTTCCATCTTTTAACTCCTATTTTATTGTAATTGCTTTTGTTATTAGGAAATGAATTAACTTTTGGCTAGAACATACATTCAACTAATAACTTGCTAAACATTTAATCAAGTGCTTCAAAATCTTTGTTGCCTTTCTGAAAAATTTAAATTCTGTTTCATTGCCTATTATGCATAATGTGAAATTGGGAAGAGGGTTAGAGGCACTTTTCTGACTTCTTTGCAAATTCATTATTTATCTCTATTTTTATTTGTTATTGGTCAATAAAATTGTGAACATTTTATCAGTGTATATCAATCAGTGGAATGAATAGTAATTCACTTAATGCTATAATGTTGTAAAATTTGGTCTTTTAGTAGGCTGTGTCATCAGTGATTCAAAAGTTTGTATTGCACATGAAGCTGAGTGTTCCATGTATTTTACAGAGAGCTGAATTAATTCAATACAGTGTTTAAGGAATATGCATCAAATCTTCAAACAGCTAGGGTATTTCAGAAATTACAGTTGCAAATCTTGCAGACTGATTTGTAAAAACTATAAAGATAAAACAAAAGCATGTTTAATTAACCAAATATAATTTACCTTAGAGTAATTACTTTGTTTAGGAGAACTGCTCAGATATCTTTAATGAAACCTTCTATAGAAATTAAAATTAACAAAATATACCAGTTGTATTTACAGTAGATTGATGGTCTTGGAGATTTTGTTAAATATATAATGGGATATAGACAGGCTGTAATACAAAATGATAATGAGAATTATGAAAGAAAAATGTCTAAGAAACCATATTGGCTCTTATTTTATCATTGTTATATTTAATAATTATGTGTTACAAATAAATGTCTAAGTGTTATTTATGCTTAGAATATTAAAATAACTCAAACTAGATATGCATACATAGTATATAGAAACTAAGAATTTAAATTGTATACACGCACACACATACACACACATATATATACAATTTAAACTCTTAGTTTCTATATTTGAAATTGGTTGAATCTGTATTTCTGTACTACAGAGAGCCATAGATCTCACATTCTTGGCAAACCCCTTTTAAGACTATTTTTAATGTGTTATTGAACGCAAGAATATATGTTTTTCCTCTATTAAAGTGAGCTGTTTTGTCCTTTTGATATTATTGGATGTCTGTGGCTATGCTCAAATTTTTTTTCATTGTTCTAAATGAAGAAAACAATCATTAAAATGTCAAATTCTGTATTCTCCCCATGCTCTCCCTGAGCAGGGACGGAGGGAAGGAGCGTATTTCCCACAGGTACCCGAATTTTAACAATCTCCCTTAAATTTTTCTTACAAGATGAGAGGGTGGGAAACACACACCAGGGAATGTTTCAGAACTATTGGTTTTGGAAGAAAATAAATGGAATTTAGTCTTCTAAAAACAAGAGTGTTTACTTACCATATCTATTCAAAAGCATCATTTACTCCAGAAGTCTCTTGATGCTGTCAGTATTGGTAAGGTAGTCGGTTATTGAATGAGAGTGAACGGGCTTGGCCAACTGCATATGTTACAAGGTGTGCTGAATATCCTGAATGGCTTAGCATGTAATAATGTCTAGCTGAAGGCAAAAACCTGATGGAGAGTTTTCTATTGTGGGGATGAAGTGGCAATTACCGTTGAACCAATCTTGGTTGTACAAAGATTAGTTTGGGCCTTTCATTTGAACAACATCGATTTCAAAATACATGCTAGGAACTTGTCCCTTGCAGCAGGAACCTTCTTGGTGGGTCTTCATCACGGCTGGATCACAAAACATACAAGCTACTCCCATTTACATCAAAACAGACAAAGGGGGGATATACATTGGGAAAAATCTTCATATTGCAAGAAGGATTGAATGAAATATACCTGAAAACAGAAATCCATTCAGGTTTTGAATAAAAAAACACTTCAACAGGTATAATTGTAATAGGCAGGAGGAGGTGGAAAGGACAAGATTTTAAATCTATGAATGTAAAAAAAAATGAATTGGTTGCCCACACATTCATTTGAAATAAATAATGCTTAGCAGCATAAAGATTTCATGCTTCTCAGTCTTACATTATTTTGTCCCGCATCATTCTTTTAGTTTCTGAGATTAATTCCATGCATTTATACTTTGTCCAAAAGAATATGGCATAGCTTTTGTTCATTCATTTGCCCTTTCTTATATTTGTTTTTGTGTTGGCGGTGAACATGAGTTTGAACATGAGTTTGATAATAAAAGAGATATGTCCATCATTTCTATGTAAAACTTTTTCTTATTGTAATATTTGTGGATTTGGTTAATAAGGAGCTCCTTGGTTTTCATTTAGAATTTATGTTTTCATTGTTTTTCTTTTGCATTTCTTTTGCTTGTGGGTTTCGGAAGATTATGCTTATAATGACAAATTGTCCATGTTTGCAAGGCCCTGTGAAACACCTGCAGGTACCGTACAAGCAGAATTGTGTGTGTGTGTGTGTGTGTGTTTTAAATCCAAGCCATTGTCATCTAAATGCTTTCTTCACTACCACTGTCACAGCTATGAGAGTCAAATGCATTAAATGCATAGCTGATGTAGAGGAAGTCATGTTGCACATAAAAATGCAATCTTCTGAATGCTCTAATGAGTTTCTGAGTGGCGACATAATGTTTGATACACAGGAATAACAACACATTAAGGACTATTATGCACAATTATATGTTCTTCTTCCAAACCTGAGACAGAAAGACATCCATGCATACATACATGCATGCCTATATGGATACACATATTATTTCCAGGAATTTCAAAACTAGGTGTGCATTAACTTCAGTAATAGAAGTTCATCATGTAATTCCAATTGTTAGTCATGTTGCCTGAATCCTTAAGTAATGAAAGTCAAAGAAACTGCTAATTGCTGACAAGTAATGTTAAAAGCTTCATCATTTGGAATTTTAATAAAGTAAAAAAATGGATAAAACCCTGCACTTAACCAGCATTACAGAAATTATGTCTACCAGTTTATTAATCTCAGTTAAGCATTCCCACTTGGATAAACTCTGAGCCAGATATTAATGCCCTCTTGGGAAGACCATCAATTTTGAAGATCCATAATATCAGATTTACATTATGTGTTACCTTTACAAATATTGCATGTGGCTCCAGAAACTTCTTTAGGCCTTCCCTTGATTCATGATTGTTTTAAGACATAAATGTAGCATTATTTGATTATTTTTAAATGTTTCATGCTCAAACAACTTTGCAAGATTGTTGCTTCATCTTTCAAAAGGAAAAAACACGTAAATGACAAATTCCACCCAAATCTATTGGAATTAAACTATATAGGCATTGATATTATACTCCTCCAAGAAAAAATAAAATAGCATTAAAGAAGAGAGAGAAAAAAATCTCAATCACTTTTTCAAAAGTTCGCAGTTATCCCCATCTGGTAGGATTCCATACTTGCTTATTTTGTTTTTTCCCAAAACAAAACAAGACAGTTGTAGATTAAAATCCTCTCCAATTTTCCTTGCACATTAACAACTTGCAGCACCTCCTCTTTCCCTGTAGTGAGATTAATAACCTGCCTTTCTGACTCACACTTATGTCCTTCTCTCTCCTCTCCTTAACCTTTCCCATTCCGCTTCAACTCCCGGCCATACAGAGAATGAACAACCTTCTCTCGTCTGGTTTGACAGAGGAAAGTTTTATTTGACTTTTGAAGGTAAGTAGTGCATAGCATATTGGCTTGGACCTTTAAACACCCTTCTTCTTATATTTTAATAGAAGCCCATTGGCTTCTCCTAAATAAAGAAACCTATTCTACTTTTCAGTATAGTTAATGCTATGGCTACTTAGTGGACATGATAGGCTCAATCAGAATCATTTTTAAATTGAGTTATTGCTACAATGTCCATTCGACTGTTATAATTATTTTCATATAAAGGTAAAAAGAGAGGCTATTTATACAGTAAATATAAAAAACAACAACTTCAGTTACTGATCACCAAGGAACTTGACTCTGTCAACCAAGGCTTTTTGTATCCTTTGCAAGCAGTTTGCGTTTTATAGTCATTATACTATATATACATAAAGATAATGTTTGTGCTACTACTTGTAGAATTTGCCATCATACTGAAAATCTCCCAAATAATTAATAAACATGTTATATTCATTAATTAGTGTAATTAATTATACTAATGAATTACTAATTATACTTATTAATTGCTTGAATTGTATATTACCATTTTTAGAAAGTAAAAGTGATTTTTTTACTGTAAACTAGTGTTGAGTTTATAAAAATTATGAATTACACATTTATACTTTAGCATTATCCAATGACACTCATCATATATGGTCATCATGTAAACTATGTATGACTTTTTTCCAGCTTTGCTATTAATCAGATTTACAATTTGCTTTATAATGAATGTTTCATTCCATGGACCTATCCTTGTTGTAGCTGGAACAAGAATCATCTAACTTTAATCATTATGTACTTCATGGTATCTATGGGATTTTATAGTAGTTCTGCATACTTTTTCAATCTAAACAAAAAATAAAACCAATCTTAGAGAAGTGTACACAGTAGGATATGTGTACTCTTGGATCAAGAGTTCAATCATGATCCAGAATTTTGACCATGATATCAGGTACTGGTTGGTCTTCAGTCCTTGATTATTATTATTATTATTTTGTATCTCCGTTAAAGCTTCTCTAGAGAATTGAAGTTTCTCTTAGGGGGCCTGAAGGGAAACTAGTAAAATTACTTTCCCTTGACTACCTGCAGAGGTTCTGTTGGAGTCAATTACTTCCATGAATCTTTAGGATCAAGCCAATTAATTTTTCCAGAGGAATGTCACTTTGTTGACAAGTCTTGTAATCGCTCTGTGCTTTTTTTCTTTTTTAAAAAAAAAATGAATTAATATATCTTGACCTGGAAGAAAAAGCAACTCATAGCATAAGAGGAACTAAATGTAATATGTACTATATCTAATTTGTCTATTTGTGATGTACTTATAAGAAAAACAATGCAGTTGGGTTGCTTTAGGAATCAACTGTTTCTTTTTCACCTATGTGCTAGATACAGCATATGTGAAAAAGGGATTTTCCTTAGTTAAGAATTACCCACCTAAATCTGTCCTAAGAAGTCAAGCTAATTTGTAGGTGTTATTGTTTTTTGGGGGGATTTCTGTCTTTCAGGAAAACATTTCAGGGTTTTAGAAACCTAGGCATAGTACAGCATTTCCAATTACAAATATCATATCCCTTCTGTGATCAGTAGTTAATCGGTTGGAAACCACTCAGAATGGAGTGATTGTGCTGATCTAGAAAACAGACATGAGGAAGGGATTTCTATTGCATACCTGCACGCATTTCTCTCAATCATTCAAACATGGAGTCAATTTGGACACATATCCTTGCTTCCAATCATATTGTTCCCCACCTAATCTTAAATTGCTTACATCCTTGTTTGGTTTTAACAGATGTTCAAGGCTTCAGCCTTCAACATAGGGGCAGAGGGAGATTGCTAGATGTTTTAGAGTGTTCCAGTTGCATCAGATTTTAATATAACTATGTATTCCTGTCCATGCATATGCGTGGTTGATCTTGTGTTTCAACCTTTTGCAAATGAGAGTACTCTATTTCCCAATATCCATAATGGCTGTCTCATTTACCTTCCATTACATTTAACAATGCAAGCTGGTGGCGGTTGCAGGCGATCTCAGATTCTCATAAAACATATTTTTACTATTGGGCCTGGGGCTAAACTTTCAAATAAGTTGACTCAACCTTCCATCCTTCTAAAGGTTGGTAAAATGAGAACCCAGATTGTTTGGGGACAATATGCTGACTCTGTAACTGCTTGGGGAGTGTTGTAAAGCCCTGATAAGCAGTATATAAAATCTGAGTGCTATTGCTATCTATGTTGTAAGCCGCCCAGAGTCCTTCGGAATTGGGCGGCATAAAAATGTAATAAATAAATAAATAAAATAATAGGAATTTGCAATGCATATATTATTTAAAAATTTACAATATCAGTACATGCTTCATTCTCCCTGTGCTCATCAGCCTTTTCTTTCTGAGATTCCTATTGTATTTTCAAAATAATAGCACCACATAAAACATAGTTTTCAGGGTAATATTTTCATTTACTTTTCCTTTATAACCCTTTTCACAGAAGGTGTGCTAAGAATGTGTTGTTGATGATAATTTAACTTCCTGAGCTGTTGAATTTTTGATTCCACTAATTTACTTAATGATAATAGAGTGATTTAGTGGTGCAAATGCAGTAAAAGGCAATGCAACATATACAGGACAGTGTCCTTGACATCTGAAAATATCTAAGAGTCTTTTATACAGTGATATTGCTGTTAATTGCCTTGGGTGTTATGGAAAAGTAAATAATTTTAAAACAGTGCATAAATTTAGGTTTTGTTTGATATATTATGTACCATCTAGTTCAGGGGTCTCCAATCCTGGCAACTTTAAGACCTGTGGACTTCAACACCCAGAAAGCTTGCTGGCTGAGAAAATCTGGGAATTGAAGTCCGCAAGTATTAAAGTTGCCAAGGTTGGAGACCCCTGATCTAGTTGGTGTTGACCACACTGATAGATTTTCTCTGTGATGATCTTCCTTAACCTATTCCAATCAGGTCATCCAATGACCCATTTATCACTGCTGTCACTGAATCAATCCACCTTCTCCTCTTCTTTCCTTCCACTTTCTCTAGCAGCCCGGTTTTCTCACAATGTGTCCAAAGTAGGATAAGGAACAACTCTGGGTGGATTTGCTTGAGGATCCATTCATTTGTTATCTTCGTATTCTCAGGAGTCCTCCTCAACACCAAAGTTCAAAAGTGTCAGTGTTTCTGGAACCTTTTCCTTTTATTCTTGATGGTTGACCCTAAAAGGCAGAAGCTATCTACCATTTCAATACCTTAATTCTCCATTCTAAGGCTGTTGCCATACCTGTTGTAATTACCTCAGTTTTCTTTAATGTTAATCCCATTTGTTCACTTTGCTTTTTAACTTTTATTACTAGAGCTTGCAAATCCCGGCAGTGTCTTCCCTTAATGTGTGTGTGTGTGTGTGTATGTTTGAGAGTGTGTATACATACATACATACATACATACATACATACATACATACATACATCATATAGGTTAAATACATAAGGGAAGCATCTACAGCCTTGTCTGACTCCTTTGCTGACCTAGAGCCAGTTGAGGACAATGAGATATTCTTGGATTCCCATTTTTCTGAGCACATTGAAATGATTGACTCCATTGAAGGCCTTTGTACAATCAATGAAACATATACCTGGTATGGACTTTTTCCTATTCTTTGGCTTTCTCAATTACCCCATATGCATAAGCAATAAAATCTCATTTTCTTTTTCTAAAGCCAGCTTAAACATTTGGCATCTCTTTTTCCATGCAGCACTGTAATCTGTGTTGGATAATCCTAAGAATTATTTTGCAAGCTTGTGAAGTCAAGAATATTCTATAATCGTTTTCACACTGTGCTAAATCTCAGCCTGTCTCTTCCCCCGCTCCTTGATTGAGCTCCTCTAATCGGTTGATCACTGTGTTATTCTCCAGATTTGTTGCCACCATCGTTTGGCTAGAAACTTTGCTGCTTTTTCTTTTGTTGATTGGCAAAACAACTACAGTACACACAAAGACATCACTCTGCTAAACACCTAATTAGCACAGTACTGTCTTATGTCTAAGAATATTTACCCCTGTAGTAGCGCTGCATTACTATTATCCTACTTATCTTTTCTACTATCTTCTCTTATTGGTATCTTATATTACCTGTTGTTTGTATGTGCACTAGTTGTTTGAGTATACAGTTTGTATATTTGTATGTACACTTATATTACCTTATTGACAGCATGTACACTGAGAGGTTATGCACCAGAGACAAATTTCTTGTGTGTCCAATCACACTTGGCCAATAAAGAATTCTATTCTATTCTATTCTATTCTATTCTATTCTATTCTATTC
>JANHGC010005502.1:70183-84059 GCA_027560395.1 Boaedon fuliginosus | reverse complement strand
GAGGAGGAGGGGGAGGATAAAGGAGCAAGCAGCAGCTTGGCACAGCCTTGCTTTCAGAGAAAGAGACACAGAGAAAGAAAGAGCTCTGAAAGCAAGGCTGGGCCAAGCTTTCCTCAGGGCTGCTGCTTTCTCCTTTCTCCTCCCCCTCCTCCTCCCCTACCCCTTCTCCTCTCATGACTGGGGTGGTGGGTGGCCGGGAGGGCACGCGGAGAGACCTTTGCTCTGTTCCAAGCCGTGTTTGTTTGAGGAAGCTCTCTGCTTACGAGAGGAGAAGGATGGGGGAAGGGGAGGGAGCCTCGCTGTGCCTTCTCCCCGCAGACCACCAAAATGGAGAAGGATGGGGAAAGGGGAGGGAGCCTCGCTATGCCTTCTCCCCGCAGACCACCAAAATTTTCTCGCGGACCACCAGTGGGCTGGGGACCACTGGTTGGGGACCAATAATCTAAAAAGTCTAAATTGTTGTTAAGGTCATATAATGCATACTTGATCAGCCCTGGTCCCACAGACTTCTAAGAGATAGCAAAAGGGTAGGCATAATATTATGCAATATAATTATTCATATATTGTACCACAATTATGCTGTTGCAGTGCTAGATCAATTTAGAAGCAATGTTCCTGTATCTATTAAAATTATTTCAGATATATTGGCTTAATAAAATCATATTACAGTTTATTACTAGCACAATTAAATAATCTTTTAGCACTTAGATTCAGAATTGGACTAGTGGTTCTAAACTATGTGCACTTCAGTTAATATTGGCAATTAAGTTTCAGATATTCAGCATGTAAGGCTTAATTGTCTTGCCTGAAAAGATCATTAAATTCAACTAAACAATGAATGCAGATTTAAAGAAAACAAATCTTTCTCCTCTTCCTCCTTCTGAGTCTTTTGATTTTACTTTTGTTGCATTCATTCTTCAGGGGCTGAAGGTCTTAGAGTAGAATTTGACCGCCAGTGCTCCACTGAACGACGCCATGATCCTCTCACTGTCATGGATGGAGTCAACCGGATAGTTTCTGTGAGATCAGGTAATTAAATATGGATGTGACCTTTTAAGTCAGAAAAAACATTTTTCTGGATGAACTTCATGTTGAAGGTTTGTAAATGTAACAGAATTATAAATAAATGAAAATATTTAATTTAGATACATTTCATAAATCAGAAGTAATAATTAAATTCTCCCCCCTTCCTCCCATTCCTATATCATGTACTTTCTGGCTTTTTTCCTCCTATTTAAATTTCTTGAACCACTTATTTTTGTTTTTTTCCAATTTTTAATGTTGATGCCATTTCCTGATTATGCTCTGAAAAACTTTTGTTTGGGAAAGATGTTTTAAAATGGTGTAATCGTTTGGGTCTGAGCATCCCTTCTAGGCATTTTAATGTTGCCCCTCAGTGTCTCAGGAAAAAAAAAATCCACTCTGATTGGATTGTTATATAATGACCTCCTGCATTTGGAGTCATGATGTTCAGTGAAGATGAAAAGTTGTGACTGGAGGATCATCATGATGTATTGTGGTGCTTTATGTGGCAGAGCAAAAATAATACATTCCCTTCCTGAATAGATCAAAGATTAAATTGACTACTTTATCTAAATATTTCAGGTCGTGAATGGTCTGACTGGTCTAGTGAACTGCGCATTCCAGGTGATGAATTAAAATGGAAATTTATCAGTGATGGCTCTGTGAATGGATGGGGTTGGCGCTTCACAGTTTATCCCATCATGCCAGCTGCAGGTGAATCCCATGTATTGTTTCAGGATAGAAATATTTCTCTGTACTGGCATATTTGTTCTTTTCATTTTTCACTTTAGTTATTAGCAAGCAGTTTAAATAGCAGAAAAGAGAGAGATTTACTCCTGTGTTAAAAATACTATGGTTGGTATCTAATTCATAAAATGATAAACTAAGCCAGTGTTAGCTTTTCATCCATTGATGGCAGCCATATGTCTGTGATAAAAGTTTTTTTTTAAGATACAAATAAAGCATTAAATAAGATTATAATCATCATAGGTATATTTGGAGTTTACACGAATTGTTAAGTTGTTATCTTTCATTTACTTTCCCAACACAGTTCAGTTGTGTTTGTTTTATTTCTCTAAATATGATCACTAATTTTTGATTGGAAAATGGCTAATATTTTGGACTTTTTCCTACAGGTCCAAAAGATCTTCTTTCAGATCGCTGTATTCTTTCTTGTCCGTCAATGGATTTGGTAACATGTTTACTGGATTTCCGTTTGAATTTTGCTTCTAACAGGAGCATAGTTCCTCGCTTAGCAGCTTCATTAGCTGCATGTGCTCAGCTAAGCGCTCTAGGTGAGTTCACGTTTCTATCGAGTTTCTGATTTCTAATACTGAAAAACTGTTTCTTAAGTCTGTGTGCATTTTTCTGTATATCTTTTAGCTGCTGGCCACCGAATGTGGGCTTTGCAAAGACTACGAAAGTTACTGACTACTGAATTTGGCCAATCAATTAATATCAATCGAATCCTAGGAGATAATGATGGTGAAGCACGAACTATGGTAAAATTACCAAGCCCATTAATAGTATTATAAATTCTGTGGCTGATTTAAATCTTAGAGATACAGATATTAAGTCTAAATATCCCTCTCTCTGTGTCCCTTTCTCATTGTTTCTTAAGCTGTACAATTGAGCAATGTTTTGATTTCAGAATGTATGTGGGATCATCTGGATATCTGAGGGGGATGGGTGGTTAAGAAATATGAAGCATAAATAAAATCAAATTAAAAATTGACTTATTTGATTAAGGTTGACAAATTGTACTTCGATACTGGCTTTTTCAAATATGCCTTGTATGTTTCCAGTCCTTGGTATAAATTGTTGAAGCTAGATAATTATCTCTCGGCTGCAACATATAGCTAATATGCAACATTAGAAACTGTCACTGCTATCTAATCCTTTTGATTTTCTTGCTGTCTATATGTGTGTCAGAGTTTCACTGGTAGTGCCTTAGCTGCTCTAGTTAAAGGCCTTCCTGAAGCTTTACAGCGGCAGTTTGATTATGAAGATCCCATTGTCAGAGGTGGCAAACAACTGCTTCATAGTCCTTTTTTTAAGGTAATTCAGCATTGGGTACAACAGATTTAAAAGTCAGAAATGGGAATCCTTTAGCATTGCTTGTAAGCAAACGTGAATGTTCAGCCTGAAATTTCATCTGAATATATCGTAGAATTATTTTGATTAAAATGAAGAATGCAACAAAGCCTAGTCATGGGCTTTAAAAGAATAAATTATTTTTCTTTCATGTAAGAACTGAGCTGTTATTCTTTAAATAGCAGTACAGTAATTGAAGAATTAAAAGCTTTTGATTTTATACTTGTATTGTTAATTGTTTCAATTTATTTCAATGCACCAAAGTGGTTTCTTATTCAATTAATTGAACTATCATAGCATCGTTGCCATAATATTTACCAGTACCACTAGCGCTTCCACCTCCAGTAATAATAAAATGAAGCCAAGGAGTCGCCAGTAATAAAATCAATCTGATGGGACTGGATGAAAACTGAATGTTTGTTCTTTTGAAACTCACTGTTTTTATTTGTATAGGTGCTTGTAGCCCTTGCTTGTGATCTGGAATTAGATACTCTCCCCTGCTGTGCAGAGACACACAAATGGGCTTGGTTTAGAAGATACTGCATGGCTTCCAGAGTTGCTGTAGCCCTTGACAAAAGAACAGCTCTGCCTCGCCTCTTTCTTGATGAGGTACTGGTTTAATATAATGTTTATTTAGTTGGATATTTAAATGTTGGTTCTTAAAAATATGCACAAAAATCTGGTGTATAAATACACATTTAAATCAGTTATCCACATTATATTGGGTAAAGAATGTGAGGATATATGTGGTTTGAAGTCTGTCAGTATTGGACCATAACTTGCCCTATTTCATAATGGGATTTTAATTACTCATTATGGACTCAAAAGTTCAAACAACGTTCAAGTTCAACTGATCACAAAATACCACACTTTAAATTATAGGTTGCAAAGAAAATTCAAGAATTAATGGCAGATCATGAAAATATTGATATTCTGCATGAGAGCCACGAAGTTTTTAAAAGAGAACAAGATGAACAGCTCGTACAGTGGATGAACAGGTTCTTTGGGGCTATCTTTTTTTGGGTGGAGAAGGCTTTTGATAAATTCTAAAAATGTAAAGAATTAGGGTTTTAGGGAATTTTACATGGTCAAATGATGTGTTCTTTCCTTCAACAGGAGACCAGATGACTGGACACTTTCTGCAGGAGGCAGTGGAACAATATATGGCTGGGGCCACAATCATAGAGGACAACTTGGAGGTATAGAAGGAGCAAAAGTTAAGGTTCCTACACCGTGTGAAGCTCTTGCTACGCTTAGACCAGTACAGTTAATAGGTGGTGAGCAGACACTTTTTGCAGTGACGGCTGATGGGAAGGTAAGGACATATTTATGTATAAAATCTCCTCCCCTCCCCTCCCCTCCCCTCCCCTTAATTGTAGATAGCAGTACAGTTCTTGATGTCGGCTAATAA
The DNA here is from genome assembly GCA_027560395.1 of Boaedon fuliginosus. NCBI lineage: Eukaryota > Metazoa > Chordata > Lepidosauria > Squamata > Lamprophiidae > Boaedon > Boaedon fuliginosus. The sequence continues at coordinate 79,531 of JANHGC010005502.1, read as the reverse complement.
TATTCGTGTGTGAGAAATTCATATAAGTAATACATTTTTTATTTTAGCTCTATGCCACAGGATATGGTGCAGGTGGAAGACTTGGAATTGGGGGGACAGAGTCTGTTTCCACCCCCACATTACTAGAATCCATTCAGCATGTGTTTATCAAAAAAGTTGCTGTGAATTCTGGAGGAAAACATTGTCTAGCATTGTCTTCAGAGGGAGAAGTTTATTCCTGGGGTGAGGCAGAAGATGGCAAACTGGGCCATGGCAACCGGAGGTAGCACAATTTTATAAGTAATATCATATATGTTCCATAGATGTGTAAAATCCTAAAGCAGCTTGGTGTAGTAGTTAAAAGTGCTGGAGCCTGGAGACTGAGTTCTAGTCCTGTTTTAGGCATGAAATTTAGTTGGATAATTGAGGATTAGTCACTCTAGAACCATGATGGTGAACCTATGGCATGCGTGCCAGAGGTGGCATGCAGAGCCCTCTCTCTGGGCACGCAAGCTATTGCCCCAGCTCAGCTGCGCATGCGCCTCCTACTGGCCAGCTGGTCTTCAGGCCTCTGCTGCACATGTATGGGAGATAAGTGTACATGCGCAGGGGGTGGGGGGCATGTGTGGGGGACAAAAGTGCATTGCATTTTGGTGATGTGCACATGTATGCTTTGGGCACTCGGTACTGAAAAGATAAGCCATCACTGCTCTAGAAAGAAAGTACTTCAGTCATTTCTGAAAATGTTGTTCCAAATACCTGCAGGATTTGTTTTGGTGGTCACCAAGAGCCAGAATTGGTTTTATAGACCATATCAGCAAAGGGACAAAGCTGCAGTGTTTATAATAAACTGAAGAATAAGTTAGCAGGAAATGCAAAACTTGAATACATCAATTGGGTTAGAGACATTGGTGCATGGTGCAGGTTTGAATTGCACTAACCAATAATCTGTACCAGTGATTTTGAAGTAGCAGGCATAGTTCGGAATGTAGTGCATGCATTTGAAAGAGGGAAGATGAGAGTATGGAATTGCAGTGGCTTATCACTGGATTTCACCCACCCACCCCAGTTCAGAGCGGAACAAAACACTAGAGCTCTGTATAACCCTGAATAAGGCAGCAAAAATGTGTAAGGATTATTTCTCTTGAAGTCTCAAACTGTGTTTTAACTATTCCAGTTAATCTGTTATACCTTGCAGTCCTTCATGTATTTACTAACGTATTGTCCTTTATGCTTTACAATTATTTTGTTTAGTCCTTGTGATCGTCCTCGAGTAATTGAATCTTTGCGGGGCATAGAAGTTGTTGATATTGCTGCTGGTGGAGCACACAGTGCATGCATTACTGCTGCAGGAGATCTTTATACATGGGGCAAGGGAAGATATGGACGTCTTGGCCATGGGGACAGTGAGGATCAGTTGAAACCTAAGCTGGTGAGATGGTGTCCAAGTTGCATGTTTGAACCACCTTTTTTAACTGGTAAAGGATTCAGTTCAACTCCTAATAAATCACCCCATTATACCAAATTTCATGCAAAAGATTTAAGGAAGTCAAAAATCAATAAACAAATAACCTCCTGTTTTGCCAGATTTATTTTTGGAAGCATTCATTCGTTCATTCATCCATTAGATCATTATAATTCATATTGAAAATTATTCGTAAGGCAGTTATGGCAAGTCTAATAAAGTCAGGGCAATCAGCTATATTTAACTTCTGTTTCAGGCTATCTTGTTGATCTTTTACTTTGCTGAAATTATCTTGTAAAAATGAAAATTATAAAACATTGCTTGAGTTTCAATTCATTTTTTGCTTTTACTTAATTTTTATTTCATTTTACCAGAAAATCTTAAAATTGCAAAACACAATAGTATAATGTGCATGCAAATCAAAATACAATCTTAATTCAATGAAATGAATACTACATCTAAAAGTTAATATGCCATTTGTTCCTGTTTCATGAAATGCATGCAAATGATCAAACCTTTCAGAATGGTATCTAATATGTAAGGTGCCACTGTTCCACTGTAGTCAATGTAATGTACCACTAAAGAGAAGACCTACATGAATGTGTGTTATTGTAATAATTGACCTTTTAAAGCGCTGATCATTCAAATTTTTTGATAACCAAATGCTTGTTTGACAGGTTGAAGCACTCCAGGGTTACCGTGTGATTGACATAGCCTGTGGCAGTGGGGATGCACAAACCCTCTGTTTGACTGATGATGATACTGTCTGGTCCTGGGGAGATGGAGACTATGGAAAGCTTGGGAGAGGTGGAAGTGATGGTTGCAAAGTGCCAATGAAGGTACTTCGTTCATTCTTTAGTAAAATAAGAAAAAATGTGCGTCATTTTTCTACATTGTAAAAATATTTAGCTTTCTCTGTTGGATTCTGAATAATGTTGAGTGATGTGAGCTAAACAGGATTTTCATTCGAGAAAATCTGTGTATATCAATAATTTCTCAGACTTAACAAATGCATTTCAGACTAGTTTGAAGAAAGTTCAATAAGTTATAAAAGTCCACGAAAGATTCTGATTTCTCACGCAATGGAAATGTTGGTCCCTCTGGCTTGTACTTTTGTTTTCAGAAATTTAAAATGGGAAAAAGGAGGAAAAGTTTTCAGATTCCTTTCTACTCTACCTGACATTCTGTGTCACTTCCAACAAATGTATAGTATTAAAATCCAATATTATGAAATAATCACAGAAATATATTGGTGTGTATAAACCATTAGATATGAATCACCACTGTGAGCCATTAAGCAACTGTTTGAAGTGTTTGAAAAGATAAGTAAATTATTTACAATTAGGTATATGGTATTCCATATATGAGGTGTGATAGCAGAAATGTCTTCTTCCTGGCTGGTAACAAACATGAATATACAGAAGATGTAGGCACATCTTTATTAATAACAGTAGTTGATCAGATTTCTATGGATGTAGCTATTTTCTTAGAAACAAACATATATATATATTCTTAATTTTAAAGCTCTTTTTAACAATTGTTTTACTCTTTGTGAGACTGCACTACATGGCTATCGTCTGCTTTCATGGGAAGGAAAGCTGCAGTGTATGTTCACCAATACATGGTTGGTTCAGATATGGCCTTCATTTTCTCCGGTTTATATTTCTTTGGGGAAATGGGTGGGTAGCTCAATTAAACAGAGATGATAAAGAAAAGAGAATGAGATCAGAGTATTTTAAATTATTTCTTAAAATAATGAAACATGAATTTTAGAAGCATCTTTTTAGATAGAATAGAGCTTTATTTTTTAAGATACCGCAATATGCTACATGTTCTGCAGTTACCTTCTTTGACAAGCTGTGTTCAAAATTTTCTCCCCCAGATTGATTCTCTCACTGGTGTTGGAGTAGTTAAAGTAGAATGTGGCTCACAATTTTCTGTGGCCCTTACCAAATCAGGAGCAGTGTACACTTGGTAAGTGTATTTATTATTCCCAAAAATGTAATAACACTCTTAGTGATTTATTTTCTTTTAACCAAAAACACAATCATGGCAGGCTGGAGGTTTTAAAAAAAACATAATATGGGCATTGTTACAAATAGAGGTAAAGTATTCCTTTAGCAAAATTATGCTTCTTTAATGGAATCTAGAAAGATCACAGGTATCTGCTTTTTTTGTGGTGTCTGCTTTTTTAAATATAGGGAGCCGAATTATATCAAAATCTATATTCTCCCAATTTACATTCCTGTATCATTAGGAACAATTAAAGATGGATGGGTTAATTGCAGCTTATGTTTTGAATATAGGGGCAAAGGCGATTACCATCGATTAGGTCATGGATCAGATGACCATGTTCGAAGACCTCGACAAGTCCAGGGTTTACAAGGAAAAAAAGTAATTGCCATAGCAACGGGCTCTTTACACTGTGTGTGCTGTACTGAAGATGGTATGTGGAATAATTCACTTCCTTTAAAAACAAAACAGCAGCCTTAAATTCCCAAAGTGAACACATTTTAGAAGGCTATTATATCATCCCTGGTCTTTTGGTACACTGCTGAGTATTTACTTCAAATCACAGTTGCCTTCAATTTTTTTAAAATGTGTCCTTTCACTATTTCTGAAGAAAATCTTCCAAAATAGTCTTTGCCTTATGTTCAATTTGTGCAGAACATGACAAAGTGGTAAATCTTTAAAATATACCCTTATGTTATGATTTGCATTGCACATGTAAATTTAATTTACTCCCCAAGTACATTGTAGTAATTTACTCCCCAAGTACATTGCTTCTGAATGCCTTTGCCAAAGGCTGTAATGAAGCAATAGAAACAGTCAGGAAACTAGAAATTTGACAACAGAGCCAAGAAAATAAATTAGAAGCATAGGTGATAGTATGTGCCATGGCTGCATTTCACCTATCCAAGCTTCATGAGCTGACAGCCAGGCATTAGCCTGGGAGAGGTATTCAGATTGGAATGTGAAGAAAGGGGGGCATCGAAGTCCAGTTGATGCATTTCAGAAGCTCCAGCCAGCCAAGGTCATTGCGACATGCAGAGCTGGGAACCAAGCACCTGTTTCTTGAACAATATACAAGCACCTCATTGGACCTTTGCAGATAATCAGGGAATGGTTGGGGGCGGGGAGGGGGCAGGAGACGGAACTTTCCTTTGCATTGTTTGCATGGGAAAACCTCAGATTCAGTTTAATCTTAACCATCCCACTCAGTAATATAGCAAAGAAAGACTCTGGCCATTTGTTTTGCCAAGGGTATATTTACTGAATCTAAAATGATTACAGAAGTAGCATTCAAAATTCAGGTTATTAGGAGATAATGCTAGAATATTATCAAAAACAAGATTTGTGACAATTGACTTCAGCAAATGAATGTAATTATCCTAAGAAATACTGATAGCTTAAATTTCCTGTGCCTCCCCTCTCCTTTCCCCCAAATTATCATTCAGGTATTCCGGGATCTGTTTTTCCTTTGTGCTAAAGTAGAGGCTATGTCTCTGTTTTCTAACAAGCATACAGTACATTTTCAGTCTCATGCAAGTAGAGAATACCGTACTTCTTTGTCCAGGTTTATCAGCCAGAAGACTATATCGTGAGCTCTTTTCTGAGACATGACAATTCCTGAATCACCACCTTTTTTCTCCTTCTGTTGCTAAACTGAAACTAAATTAATTAAAGGAAATACCCATATCTGCTGAGACTGCTGAAACAGTACCTTTTAACTGTAGTATTAATATATATGTCTTATTAAATGTTTTGATTGTTGTGTGCCAATTATTACTTTTTCTCATTAAAAGGTATTGTTAAATTCATTTTGTAAATGACATAATGTTTCTACGTCATTATTATAAGTGATTGATTTGTTTGAGTTGGTAAATAATACTTTTAAATCGTGCAGGTGAAGTCTATACCTGGGGAGATAATGATGAAGGGCAGCTTGGAGATGGGACAACTAATGCCATCCAACGGCCTCGTCTGGTTGCAGCACTTCAGGGTAAAAAGATCAACAGAGTAGCTTGTGGTTCAGCGCATACTTTAGCTTGGTCTACTAGTAAACCTGCTAATGCAGGCAAGCTCCCTTCCCAGGTAAAAAAAAATCTTTTAATTCATGTTTTTAATCTTTTGGAAACTGTAAAATCAGAATATAATAGTTGCAAGTGTAGAAGTGAGACATATTACTCTATTTATGCACTGGTCATATTATCCGACGACTTTTAGGCTTGAGCCAAAAAGAATGATTTGATGAGAAAGATAATGGTTTCCCAGAGACTTCTTATGATCTTAAAAATCATTATGACTTTAGCTTCTTCATTTTCTATGACTTTCTCTATTTTATGGTCCCACTGGTTCTTGCTTCCAGGCAAATGGTATTTCTTGCAGATCTTCCAACGCACCATTGTTGCTACTTAATCATACCATTGTTTGTAGTCAGTCTGTGAATACTGTGTATTATTATTATGATTCAAATATAAAACACATAAAAACAACGTATAATATTCAATAGAGAAACTGCCTAATTAGCTGACAATTTGGTCTTATATTATCGAAAGAACACCTGTTAGTCAATGCACAAGAAATTCTAATGATGTGAATTTTGTAGGTTCCTATGGAATACAATCACCTACAGGAAATCCCTATCATTGCCTTGAGGAACAGATTGCTGTTACTACATCACATTTCCGAGCTCTTTTGTCCTTGTATTCCCATGTTTGATCTTGAGGGACGCCTTGATGAGACTGGCCAGGGTCCCTCAGTGGGGTTTGATGCATTACGAGGAATTTTGATATCACAAGGAAAGGCATGTATCTCAAAACATCCTACCAGTTACTGTCATAATGGTTATAGTGTGCAAATTGTTAACATCTCATTCAAGGTATTAATTACGATTTACAGTATATAAAGATCATAGCATTGATACACAGAATTCAAATATGAATTACTAATAAGGTTTCTTCTAAAACATTTCTGCTAATGTAATATTTGTATTTTAAATGGAAAGTGAATAATGTTAAATATTCAACAAAAATGTATGTTTTAAAATTTATGTTCCAAATCTCTTATTTTCTTCTTTTAGGAGGCAGCTTTTAGAAAGGTTGTACAAGCAACTATGGTGAGAGATCGTCAGCATGGGCCAGTTGTAGAACTCAACAGAATACAAGTAAGAATGTCATAATATGACTGTTGAATGTAAGATTTCTGGCCAGCCTTGTGTTTGAAGTTGAGGTTTAGAAAATGGGAAAATCCGCTTATAGTACTGATAGAAGTTTTTGTCACTTTCTAATTATGATTGATTGTTGCTGATTTGATTTGTGGATTTTAAAAGCTTCACATTATTTGATAGGTCAGAAATAAAACAATTTAGTAGCCATGAGACATCTGTGAAGTTTTTGTGGTTTTGTGGTAGATACAGATATATGTAAATCAAACATTAATCTGTGAAGATCCAGTCTGCTTTGTGAAACTGTTCATGTGTGGACTGTATGTACATAGTTGCACTCTAATAGGCATGTGTAATTCTGATCTTCCACAGTATATATAGCTTCTGTGAATAGAAGGAATTTCCATTTCCTTCCCACTCTTTCTGCATCCACATATTCCTCCTCAAGAGCCTTTCTGGGAGAAAGCAGGGCTGAGCAAAGTGGAATAGATGCTTAACATGGCTGAGAGAGGAAAGAGCTCAATTAAACAGAGCCCTGATTAATTTTGAGTGATTCTTTTCCTGAAGAACCATGTTTAAGTTATCTAGAAAGGCTTTTTAGGAACACAAACAGCTGCTAATAGAAACATGGCTTGGACACTTATTTTTATTATATTGATAATCATGACACTGATGAAAGATAGCAAATACATACTTATGAACTCAGAGCATTAAGACTGTACTAAGACATTATGAAATCTTTGTTGCCTACAGCTCAGTTCCCAACCTTTCTGGCTCCATAGGTCGGCAGTGGCAGGATGGGGGGAGAGGGGATGGTGCGCAACCAAGATCCCACACATGTGCAAATGAAGCTTCACGCACTCACCCCCTGCTTCTGTGGGATTTGGGGATCCCTGGTTTAAAGGATATGTGAAAATCTAGATAAGGCTAAAATCACAAAAACATAATGCTTCTCTACATAGAACATCTCACATTGTTGTTATTGTTTTACCCATCTTCTATAACTTGACATTGTTTAGAATACCCTCAGGCATCACTAAATTTCAAGAAATCAGCATCACATGTGGTCACCATAGAAGGAAGTGGTTATCATAAAAAATGTCAATGACGTAAACACATCTAACATTAGGCGTAAGGCCAGATGTATGTTTCAATAATTTTTTTTCCAGAGGATGAATATACTACTGTTCATTGTTTTATTTCATTGAGCAAAACAGGCGAAAGACATTATACATGTGTTTTGGAATAATGGGATTTAGAGAATTCTGTATCTCTTTAGAGGAAAATCAGTGTTAAAGTAGGAGGGAATTAGCACAGAACAGATTTGGAATTGTGTTGCTGTTTAACTTTCAAGGACATCATCTTTTTTCTGACTTTGATCCAGTATTATGTATGTGTCTTCAAAACCAATTGCTGAAAAGTTTTATTAAAACCATTTGAGTGTGTGTTTTTGCATTACTAAAATACTCTAAGGTTTTGTTTTGCTAAAGTTAGATTTTTACTAGGGTTATTTCTGTTTTGTAATCAGGTAAAGCGATCTAGGAGCAAAGGAGGATTGGCTGGTCCTGATGGCACAAAATCTGTGTTTGGACAGATGTGTGCTAAGATGAGCTCATTCAGTCCAGATAGTCTTCTTCTACCTCATCGTGTTTGGAAAGTCAAGTTTGTTGGTAGTATTTTTTTCCACTTAATCTCATTTTACAATATTTTGCCCTTTCTTGTATAATAAATACCGAAAAGAAGAAATATCAGTTGTAATTTTTTCTTAGTACTAATTATGGTCAACCGGTTCTCAACCCAAATTAATTTCATATTGTCATTCTCAAACAGAAATCTTCATAGACTAAAAAAATAGTTTCAGATATTTCTGTTACATGTTGTTTGCTGGATATTTTTTTCCTGTGCTATTTTCTTTTATTTTGCTTATCATGACCATAACAGAACCTTAGCTTTTATACTACTAATTCAGCAGTTCCACAAAGTATTTTTTTCTTCTCTCAGGTGAATCTGTGGATGACTGTGGTGGGGGCTACAGTGAATCAATAGCAGAAATGTGTGAAGAACTTCAGAATGGACTGACTCCATTATTAATTGTGACTCCTAATGGAAGGGATGAATCTGGAGCAAACAGAGATTGCTTTCTCCTAAACCCTGCGGCAAAATCTTCACTGCACATGAACATGTTTCGTTTCCTCGGTAAATTATGCTGCAACTTTTAAATTTTTTTAAAAAAACTTTGAGTAAAGCTTTGATCATACAATAAGTGTAACACTTTTCTTTTTTTAATTACCTAGGAGTTATGTTGGGGATAGCTATTCGGACTGGAAGTCCTCTGAGCCTTAATCTGGCAGAACCTGTATGGAAACAATTGGCAGGAATGAACTTAACAATTGCTGATCTCAGTGAGGCAAGAAAAAGCTTATGTTCATCTATATAATAATATTAGCATAAGGCAGTGGTTCTCAGCTTGTGGCCCGTGGACCCGTGGGAGCAGTGGTGGGATTCAATTTTTTTTTACTACTTACTCTCTGGGTGTAGCTTAGTGGTCATGTGACTAGATGGGTGTGGCTCGGTGGTCATGTGAGTAGGCAGGTGTGGCTTGATGGCCATGTGACTAGTTGGGCGTGGCTTGGTGGCCATGTGACTGGGTGGGCGTGGCTTGGTGGCCATGTGACTGGGTGGGTGTGGCTTGGTGGCCATGTGACTGGGTGGGCTTGGCCAACTCAACATCATTTCT
>JANHGC010005502.1:57224-70083 GCA_027560395.1 Boaedon fuliginosus | reverse complement strand
TGCTTGACGGGCGGTTCACCTGGGGACGGGCGGTGGTTGGCTGAGAGCCAGGTCACATGGTGGTGGGGCGCGGCTGTGGTGCTTATATTCCTTCTTTCCTGCGCGGTTTCTTTTGACTCTAGTTTTTGCTTGGTTGTTTTGGGACAGCCTGACTGCCTAAGGACTGTCCGTTTTTGCTGAGGTTGTAGACCAATAAACCATGTTGCATTACGATAGTATCCGTGTGTGTGCTATTGCTTTGGCGACCAACGGAGCTGCCTTACACTGGCTAAGTCTTATTGCATATTATCAATCAATTAAGACAATTGATCAGTTATTATGATGAAAAACACTCAGATATAAACTCTTACAAACCCTTTACTTTGGTATCTTGTGTTTTCTCTTAGCCTCTCTTGCTTTCTATTGTTCTCTCTCACTCACAAGGACTGTAGAAACTCTCAACATACTGTACCACACTGGTAGAAACAACATTAACCTCGATCTAAGGAATTACCTCACTTCACTGCCTATTGAATTGGAAAAAGTTTTAGAAGCCCCTCAAGAAAATATTGTCAGTGTTCATTTGGTTGTCAAATTGGTGTTATGTGGTATTATGCTTCCTGCTATCTTTTAAAAGTCTTCTTTTCTTTTCCATTCTTGTTGTCCCATTTCTTTTCAGACTCTTTTACTAGCACTTCTATTAGTTCTCTGACAAAGATATAATAATAGCCAATGAAAAAGGGACACACAGTGTGGGTATCTGTGGTATTTTTTTAAAAAAGTGTTTTCACTGGTTTAATGATGCTGGTTTCATAAGTTATAGTAACTGAAAATAAATACTGCTTTGTATATCTAGTTCCAGGCATTATTTGAAAGTTATTTTAAAAAATGGAACTAATTCATTTTTGTTCTATCTTAAGTTGGACCAGAACTAACCATATGCTTTTGTTTCACTGAAAATTATTATTGAAATGTCAGTATAGGCGCAGTTGTCAAGAACTGAATGACCAAAATATCCTTCTTTTCAAGTCTAACATAGTTCATGCCAATAATATTCATAAAGAATCTGTTTTTAGTACTTTTAGGTCATTTCTTCACTGTGAATCAGAGGAGAAGGGAGTGATTATGGAAATAATTAATAAGGATTAGCATTGAATAATGAAAAATGTATACATTAGCGTACTCCTGTGACAGTAATTCTAAATTCAATCAGATGAGTCAGATCTATTGGATAATTGGTCTCTAGAGAAGCTGCTGTGGGGAAGTGGGTGACTTAGGATTTAAAAGTAACAATTAAAAGTCTTATCGGAAGCAGGCACAGTAATTTTGAGAGAAGCAAACACTACAGATCTCTGTATCTCCACTGAGCTTTGATTGTGGCTTGCCAGAATGTGTTTTTAAATCCTCAATAAAATTGCAGTTACCGGTAGTACTGAAGTGAGTTTGGTATTAGGTTACCTGGAGGAATATTTCAGAATAGTTAAAAAAGGATTTTGAAGGGAGAAGCGACTGCCAAATTTCTTCTGTCTTGCGCCATTGAGACACAGTAATGTTGCTGGCACTTAATGCACGATATTTACTGTACTATGGAGACTTGTCACTTAGGAAAAGATTATGAGGACAGGATGATCAAGTCCATCATTCTACAGGTCTCACAAATAGCAACAATTTTATCAGTTTCCTCTAAGAAACCATTAGTAACTTAGGAGACACAACTCATTCTTCCATAATCTCCCAACCAATGTGAAACTTCAGAAGTGGCAAGACACCAGGACTGTACCGATCAGATTAAGCTCTTTTCAATTAACCAACATTTACAAAAGTAGCAAACAATAAACAAAACTACAATAAAGGCAGGGAATAAGAAAAAAAGAAAAGGAAAATTAGTGAAATCTACTTTAAACCAATGCCATTCACAGGCTATTCCAAAATTGTCTCTTTCCAAAGATCCTTGCGTCTGCCATGCATCATGAATCAAACATTTTCTTAGGAAAGAAAATCTGAAAAATAGTTCAGATTCTCAGACAAAAACCTATCACCAAAAGAACACACATTTTCACATCTCCAACCAAAATATTTCTAATCTCCCATTTAAATAAATTAACCAGACAGAGATATCACAAATCTGTGCCTTACTCCCAGCACAATAATATTGTACCATTCCAAGCATTGCACTTAATTTTACACATGCCTTACTTCCATCGTATGCTACTCTTATTGCATTCATCTACTAACCTACAGTTCCGTATTGATGCAAAACAACCTACAATTCAATCCTACTCCCTCTTCTTTTAAACCAGCAGTTGTACAATTAATTTTCTTTCTGACATTCATACAGTTCTCAATTGTTTGCTAAAGACCAAAACCCTGTTCTTCACACACACACACAGACACACACTGCTTGTTATCCAGCCAACATTCACTTCCCAATTCTTGCATGATGTCACCTCTCGTAGTACGCTTTCAATCAAATTTCACCAAACAACTTCTTAAGCACAATTAATGTATCAATCCTTGTGACATTCCTTTGGCAACTTTTCCTTCTGCGTGAGACACAGATGCATTTTTTACGTATACTTTGAACAAACTGCACAGCCACCTCATAATCAAATCACACTCAAAGGTTGACATTTTCCCAGTTACACCATTTACATCTGTAACCTTATTTCATAGCATTATTCCTTGTCATCATTTTTTTTCTTTTTGCTCATAACATACATAGTATTTGTAATGTTTAGAGCAGGCATGTCCAACCTTTTGGCTTGCCTAGCTGCATTGAGGGAAGAGGAATTGTCTTGGGTTGTATATAAAATATATAATATACAATAGTTAATGTATTTATAAGTGCACATAATAATCTTAAACAGTGATGATATTCTAACTGGTTCGCATCATTGCTAGGTTGCACTCAACCAGAAAGAATATCAGCGCTGACCCCGTCCACCCGCCCCGTTCCAGCAGCACCAAGTGAACAAGGTATGCTCTGAGACAGCACATGGACTCCATGGTCGTGCAGCCAATTACAACATACCTCCTGCGAGGCAATGGGGGGTGGATTCGGCACTGCGTAGCCTGGCGGCCAGTTTTAACTGGCTGCGCGATCGTGGAGTCTACGTGCCACCTCAGAGCATACCTTGCTCACCTGGTGCTGCTGGAACGGGGCGGGTGGACAGGGTCAGCGTTGATATTCTTTCCGGTTGAGCACAACCTAGCAATTATGTGAACGGGTTAGAATATCATCAATGAATAGCTTCCCCAGGCTTGAAAGTGAGTTTTGAGGTATTTATATTGTTCTGTAGCTCATTAGAAGATTGCTGGTTTTAATTATTCATCTCTAAGAGTTTAAAATCCTAAAAATTTCGTAAATGGTTCTGCAGTTTTAGTGTCAATATGCCAATATCTCTAACTTTAACCACATGTTCTTACTTGTTTGAAGGATCATAATGTGAACTAATGAATTAGCCATATAATTTATCCCAAATAATAGGATATTTAAACATTATGTAGAAAAGATTCACTTAGTTCTGTTTTATATTTAAAAGGTTGATAAGGATTTTATTCCTGGACTTATGTACATCCGAGACAATGAAGCTACCTCAGAAGAATTTGAAGCCATGAGCCTGCCATTTACAGTGCCAAATGCTAGTGGCCAAGATATTCAACTCAGTTCCAAATATACCCATATTACACTGGATAATCGAACAGAATATGTGAGGCTTGCAATAAACTACAGGTTTGTAAAGTAGACATAATAAGTGATAATTAGTCCACTGTTGAATTTGTGCTGTAATATTTGTCAGTGTCGAAATGAAATCAAGCAAAGAGAGCATTGATAAGAGTATGATGATAATTGTTAAGAATTCATATTATTTGAAAAAAAAAACTGTAAAACTTAATACAACTTTGTATTGTCTTCAGTTTCAGTGATCTTATGTTCATTTACCCATTTATTACCAAGACTTTCTCCAGGCTTCCTAAGCAAATTATGGAAGATATGCAGATATCTCTTCCTGTCCTCCCATATGATTATGAAGCAATTACATTTCTCTTACTAACAAATATATGGTGGCATGATTTTTTTTTGGCAGATTGCATGAATTTGATGAACAAGTGGCTGCTGTTCGAGAAGGGATGGCCCGGGTTGTCCCTGTTCCTCTTCTTTCACTATTCACAGGATATGAACTGGAAACTATGGTGTGTATATGTTGTTGTTGGACAACTTAATAAAAATCAGAACACATATTTGTACTTCAAAGATTTATAACTATTTAAAATAGAAGCATGACAGTAGCTATGCCTCAATATTTCCTAAAAGTTAAGTTTGGCTGAGTTACATAACAGAACAATGCTAAGGAAATAAGACAGCTATGTCGTGCTTTAAAAATATTTAAAATCTAAATTTAGAATTTAGTCTTGAATGTGAAACCACAAGCAGCAACTTTTATATGAAGGAAGATACATGAAAAATTATCACTGACATTGACAATGAATAATTCTCTTCGTTTTCTGTCCAAATGTTAATGGAAGATAGATGTGTATCTAGATGTTTTTCCTATTTAATAATAGCAACAATGACTTATTCTCCATCTTAAATTATTGTGATCAAGTTAAAAAAGAACTGGTGGATCTTTCATAAAGGAAGACTAAATGCTGTTCAGTCTAAGCACTGGAGTTCAGGAAATGTTATTTTAGTTCTTTACTTGATATATCTTAGACTCAAACAGAACCCTTAAACCAAGGGTGTCAAGGCCCGGGGGCTTGATCCGGCCTATGTGGTGCTTAGATCTTGCGTGCTGGGCTGCCCTGAAAACAGCAAAGGACCAGCCCGTGTCTCTGCCAGTGAAAACAGAGCTCAGGAGGACTGTGCGTCCCTCTTGAACTCCATTTTCCCTGGCAGAGGGTTGCAGGAGGTCAGCCCAACTGAAAACGGAGCCCCATGAGGGCTGCGCCTGCCCCCCTCCCCCAAGCTCCGTTTTTGCTAGCAGAGGGTTTCAGGAGGCTGGCCCAGCTGGAAATGGAACTTGGGAGCCCATTTTTGCTGGTAGAACGTGTGGCCCACCACAGGCGCTCCCGACATGAATGATATCAAGCTGTCCACACCCAATCTGGCCCCACACACCCCGACCCACACAAGGTCAAACCCAACCCTGATGCAGCCTTCAATGAAATCGAGTTTGACACCCCTGCCTTAGACAAAACATATTTTGCAGTCCTGAAATCAGCCCACCTCTCTTCTACTTATCCTAGAACCTTTAGATCTAGGTTCCTCCTCTGCCACACCTGTGTGAACCATAAAGATAGGTTTTTTTAAAATTTTTATAGCAGAATATTTCAGGGCAGAGGAAATTAAGTAATTGATAGAAATAACAGCAATAAATGTTTGCCAGTTATTGGGTCTTAAAGTGAAAATTAAACATTCAAGAATCAAGAATAATTCAAAGATTTTTAGGTCAGCCAGTCTTCTGTAACCAGGAAGTCTTCCAGTTGTGGAGTCTTTAAGTTTTCAGAATTCTCAGTAATGGCAAGTTATTTCCTTCCCCTCCACATATTTCCTTTGATTCTTCTCCCATATAAACAGCAGGGTGTCGATCCATAGTTCCCCCCCCCAAATGTTTTTATTATTTTTTCCTTTCCAAACATATCTCATTTTTGAACAGAAGTGTTTCAGAGTGTATATATCCATTAATTCAATTCATTAAAAATATTCTTATTATTTATCACATTATATCATATTTTCCATGTAATTCATCTTTTAGAGCTAGTAAATTCATTTCTTTTATAGTTAAATTATTTCTTTCATAATAATCGATTCCATACCTGTTCATTTCATTTACATGCAATTAAGTTCCTCTGACTATTATATATATGTTTCAATCATAATTAATTCCACATCTCCTATTTAAATCTAGTTTAAACAAACAATAAATGTCTTAGGCTATCTATAGCACTGTATCTTCTTAAATCAGAATTAATAACACTATTTTCATATATAAATCCATTTAACAACAATCTCTTTATATTGTTATATTAATAATATTTCAACCCAACATAATACCAAATCTGTAGGCTTCTCCATCTCGCCATTAGTCTCAATTTCACTTAACATGCCCAAAATTTTGTTTCCAATTATCAGTATCAAATCACAATCCTCCATCATTTTATCACAGTCCAGAGAAGCTACCTCCAACAAATCGCTTGCCTTGCTCAGTTCTACCATTGTTTTATTTCAATTCAAATCATTATATAGTGACAAGCAGACCTGTGTGATCGTCTTGTAAAATCCAGCTTTGAAATCTGCTTCCAGTATGCAATCTGGAGCTGGGATACTACAATCTCCTTTTCGCCATTCCAAATAGCTCTGTAATTTTTTTTATAAAACCACCTCTCCAATGTACGAGTTACACCGCTTAAATTCTGTTTACGTTTTTCCCCAGTAGCTGTTTGGGGTTTTAATCGTGTTGGGGGATATCCACTTACCCCTTCACTGTTCTTGTTCTTTTTCAACTTTCCTCCTGCACATTCTTTGTCGCGTTCAATCCCGACTTTGTAGCGGCCATGTTTGCTGCTGTTTTGTCCGTCGGTGGCTTTGGGAAGAATCCCAAGGGCAGGCAGGGGAGATGCGGCTCCCCTATACCTGCCTGGAGGCTCCCTCTCACTTCACACACCCCTATGAGGTGGCTTAGGCTCCTTTTGGAGTCCACCAGCAGCGAAACCTGGGTTGAAGCCGTGTAGACCACGGACTTCACGCCCACCCCTGCTGGAGTCAGACCAGAAGTCCCCATCTGTAGTTATTTCATTGTCTGTTACGTGTGCCCACATTCTCTTTTCTGTTTGTCTCCTGCATGTGAATGAGAGATATGACTTTTTTTTAGTCAGCTGTCTTTTATTTGTCTTTTCTCCTGTAGTTTTCTCGTGAATAATTATTTTGGGTTTTGGTGACCAGGTTATAATAGATTTTTTCTGTTCTCTGGTTCCAAAATTGGATCTGAATTTTTATAGCTACTGAGAGATAATTAACACTCACAAAATGGAACAAAGTAAAAGGACAATAAATATGTAAAGAACATCATATATCAAAATGCACCTGAGAATTCAGAAATCTCTAATACTAGCAGTTTTAAAATACATTCCTATGAAGAACTATATGAGAATAAAAGCTAAATTAAAGCAGTTTCTGCCCCCCCCTCCTTTTCAGGTGTGTGGGAGTCCAGATATTCCTCTCCATCTTTTGAAATCTGTGGCTACATACAAAGGGATTGAACCGAGCGCTTCTCTCATTCAGTGGTTTTGGGATGTGATGGAATCCTTCTCCAACACAGAACGGTCTCTGTTTTTGCGCTTCGTATGGGGTAGGACGAGACTTCCAAGAACCATTGCAGATTTCAGAGGCAGGGACTTTGTTATCCAGGTAAGACTTCAAGAGCTTCATGGCAGCAAACTCCCCTTATCTCATGCAGTGTAGGAAATGTTTATTTATGTATGGTGTATTGAAAGAAATGGGAAGCTTACAGCAAATACTTGTTCTTATTAGGTGTTTCTTTGAATATTTCTTTTTTTTTCTTGTCATAATTTTTCTATATGTTTTTTTGGGGGAGATTTAAACAAAAATAGTTCCAAAAATAATGCACTGTATGCGCACACACACATATTTGTCACTGATGGAAAGTAAGATTTTTCTTGATCCCGTAATTATTCTGCTGAATAGTGATGTACTTTGAATGAGAAACAGTTGTTTATTTTCAGGAGATTAAAACAAAACGCTTAATGATGGTATATTTAAATGTTCATGGTTTAAGTCAGCCCATAACAAATTGTGAGGTGGTGTGGGCAGGAAAAGATTTAATATTCTTCAATAAGAAAGTTTTCTAAAATATTCTGTAAAAAGATGGTGAAACTTTAATTTACAAACGCCCATTCAGCAGTGTTCAAATGCAACAAAGTTCTTCTTTTTTTTAAGAATCCCTGACAATTGAAGTAATTAATATAATTGACATCATTTGCATCATTTATGTCACTTGTGTAATTAGGTAAATTGCATAAATTGCTGCAAATTATGTTAGTTACTTCAATTATGCAAATTTTAATTTAATGGATGTTTGGTTTTGATGTTACTTCCCCAAATTCATGCATAAAATTGAGATTTTACTGAGAAACACATCGATGGCATTCCAGTGGCACAAAGCACTAACCCTAACAACCCAATGGTCAAATCAAGAGGACTCTTCATATGTAATATGTATAAAATCTGAGTGCTATTGCTATCAATAATAATAATAATAATAATAATAATAATAATAATAATAATAATAATAATAATAGGTAGTTACAAGCACTAGTCCAAAATATGCAGAATACTTAACTAAAACTTGCATGGCTGCTGGCATAGTGAAACATATATCTGTCTCCTTTGCACAATGTTTCTGCGATTAAATTATTATTACATGGATAGCAACTTGAGATACAGCTTCAGAATTATTATTTGACTTGGGAGAAAGCAAAAGCAAGGTGACAACTACCTTCTGAGGCTGTTGTGTCCCACACCCTGAACCCACACTTTACAGCCAGGTCTTAAAGCCCCAGAGTCTTTTAAGGCACCAACAAACAGATACAAGCCTTTCTGAGATTCTTCGTTTAGAACAACAGTGCCAGTTCTCCAGCAGGCTGCCAACCACTTGGGCGAACTGCCAAAACTGCAAGATAAGGTTGACACAGTAATTAAATCAGAATACTTAACAGAATATTCAGAGTTCAGCCTACAAGCAGAGACTTCTTCCAAACAGATACACACGAGACCAGAATCTTCCAAACACCAACCAGAAACACACAATATGAATCCAACGAGTTGTTCTCTGCAAGGATCCGTTCCCATCCACATCCTTTTTAAATCCTATGGGGTGTGGCCAATTACCGGTCACCTGTGGCTTGGCCTTTACCCTTCCTTTGCTGCTGCTGCTGTCTTCTAATTAATCTCTGTGTTCTCCTATTCTCCAAGGCCTCTTCTCCACTGCTATCAGAAGCTGAGCCCTCTGATAACTAGTGGACGGCCCAGCCACAGACACAGTATCAGCAGCCGGTTCCTCCCTTCCATCCGACTCTGGCTCCAGGTCCCCGTCTGAGTTGGAATCGGCTGCCAGGCCCGCAGCATGCTGCTGAGCCACAACAGTGGCCCTTTCTTAGGAGCAGGACTGACCCTCTTAGCTAGAGATAATAAGCCTTTTATTTTTCTGTAAGCATGGATAGGTGACCACTTTGATTTTTGTGCTATACAAATGGCATTCAGTGAAATTGTTATTTTTTTCCTTCTCCCTCACAGGTTCTGGATAAATACAATCCTCCAGACCATTTTCTTCCTGAGTCCTACACGTGCTTTTTTCTGCTGAAGCTTCCTAGGTATTCTTGCAAACAGGTTCTAGAAGAGAAACTGAAGTATGCTATCCATTTCTGTAAATCCATAGACACGGATGACTATGCTCGAATAGCATTGACAGGGGAGCCAACTGCTGATGAAAGCAGTGATGATTCTGACAATGAAGATGCTGATTCTTTTGCTTCTGACTCCACACAAGACTATTTAACTGGCCATTGAGAGAGGGGGGAAAGCCCCTCGCCAGAGACCATGCTGGAGCCCTGGAACAGAGCGCCACAAATTAGCTTTCATGCAACACTGGGTCACAGTCCAAAGGCATGCAACTAGAGAACGAGTAATCATTACTAAACGAGGAGTACGTGCTACTTGTTGTAGGCTTGGCAGATAATGGAAATAACTCTCTAGCACTCGTGGGTGTCATACATGGGCATTGAACATCTGTTTTGATGGCTGGAGATTCCCTTCACCCCCTTTATGCTGCACTGCAGATAGAACTTGGTGTTTACCGATGTGTTGTAAATGTATATAAAACATTGGTAGTGTGGAATTTAAAAAACTGAAATTATTTTAAATGGTCAGTGCAATAGTTTTTTTCAAATTAAGTGTTGTGTTCTTTGCATCTTCTTGATTGTATATTGGAACTACTGTGCAATTACTGAATAGTATTATAAATATTTCAATTAACTTTAATAGTTGTTTGGTTATTAAAAACTTTTTTGAACGCTGTTATCAGTATTCATTATATTCTAGTCAACTAGCTGCCATATTAACTAGCCAACAACTTATTACGCTTGCCATCTTTCAATGTCATGTTATCTCCTGTCTTCCCTCTCTCTGAAGAACAGGATTCTTAACATAAGATATAAAATCTACATAATTGTGCCATGACCATGTCAAATTATAATTTCTCTCTAAATAAAACAGCCATCACTACCCACTGACAGCTTAATAGGGCTTTTTATGGTGAGAAATCTTTCCAGGGCTTTCCAACTTCTAAAACATCATTGTAGAAGCAATAAAGAAGTGTTGCTCTACTAAAATTTCAAGTCTTAGATAGCCCAGAGTTTGTTTCTGAATTAGTTAAAAAGAAAAAAGTGAAGTCGCTTTTGAGTGAAATTTGATTCCTGATGATTTGTATGGGTTTACCAGTACAGTTCTCTTCTGCAGAAGTGATTTGCCATTGCTTTCTTCCTGGATATATTTTTAGCTTCCTAAATTGCAAAAAGTCTGGGATTCTCTAGCAGTCTTGGGGTTTTAGCTATGAACTAGGAAATTTCTTGTTTCCACTTATTGCTGCTGTAATTGTTTTTATGCATCTAAATAATTTGCCATTCTTTTTCCAAGCCCATGACACACACAAACACACACACACCTATATATTCTCTCTCTCTCCCTCTCTCCTTTGACTTGGACTTTCTTGGCCTCAAAACATAAATTTTGTTTCTTAAATTACATTTTTGCTAATCATTCTGTTTAATTTTAAATCTCTGCATTAAATATTTTTGAGAAATAAAATCAGGACTGCTATGCTGATGAACAATTGTTTCATTTAGTTAGTACCTGAATACAGTGGTCCCCAATCTTTGCGACTTGGCCTGGCTGGGTGGGAATCTGGGTCTCAGGAGTGGTGGGCTGGCATACATGCGCACACGCAGCTCAGCTCGCATGAGCAGTAGGCTAATGCGCAAGCATACGCACATGCAGCTCGACTGCAAGTGTGCATAACCGTACGTGCCGGCCCACCTCTTGAGTGGTTGGTTCCAAATAGGCCACGATCTGGTAGTGGGGCAAGAGCTGAGGTCCCTTGCTTTAGTGTACAAAAATAAATTTAGATCAGGTGATGACTAACAAACTGACGTTAAAAAGTGCTTTAAAATGCAAAGTAAGTTCAGTCTTAAGGGATTGACATGAATTTTGGGCATATATACATACACTGCCTAAGACAGTTCCAATAGTTTTCTGGCAAAGTCATGATTATATCTATTTTTTATCTATTATACTTTGAAAAACACATTTATTTATTAAATTAATATGCATAGTGTTGGGTCAATTAGAACTCATAGTAGCTAGAAAATGAAAATTGTCCCTTGATTATTTTTAATAGGAAATTTGCTTAATCTCAGGGCAAATTTTTAATTATATTCCAAAATTTTTAATCAGAAGTTAGGTCCATTGACAAATTTATGCTTTAATAATAGTACTTTCCTTGTGTTGCTCTTTCACTTTACAATGGGTTTCCTAAAAGCTCCTTTAAACCTTGCTAATCCGGCTATTTCTTGACTTGTCTCTCTATAGGATTAGTTTGCAAAAGTGGGTCCAGTGTTTTAAAAATTAACCCCTTACAATAAGGTTTTCACTAACAATCTTAGATTATCACATTGTATCTCATATTTTTCTATTTCACTAAGCAATGCTAGGCCTCTGTTCACTGAAAGGGCAAATTCTTTTGGCTTTGTTATTGCATTATTTAAAAAAAACAGTGCTGGCTCAGTTTCTGACATGCAAAGAAACTTCCTTGCTCTTGCATTTTCAGCACTGTTTAAAGTCACATGGCAAAGGATATTTTACATAACCCATCATACAGAATTGAAAATTTGGTACCAACTCCAAATGAGATGTTAGAACTGGAATCAATATTGCTGGCTAATAGCACTAATGTTCTTTACTTGCTGAGTTAACCCAACGTTAAACCACAATTACTGGAATTCAAGAGAGGCCAACTGGAAAGTAACATACCATAATCTGAAACTAATATTTAACAACCTTTTATGTAAGGCACATAACAAATTTCTACTCGCTGTTCTGTAAGAGAAGTCCATTGTAGGAATTCTGTATAAATTAGAAACTAGATCATGCAGCCATTCTGTTGGGTTACCATCATCAAGCTATAACCAGAAGTGTTTAGGATTCAGGCAGCTGGTTTTATTATTTGATTTCCTGCTACTAAAGGTAGCTAATTATATGGCGCTTATGAGTTTGAGGATATAGATATGAGTTTCATTTGAACCCTGTCTCTGAAGACTAAATGCTTCAGGTTGTTACTGCCTAGAGACGGGTAAAAGAACAGATATTACTAAGATACAGGTTTAAAAATATATGTCAATTAGTTTTTGGGTGCAAGGACAACTAATATGTACATATTAGCTTGCTGGTGAAAATGCTAGCCTTCGTTTATATGAAAAAACATCTGAAATCTTGGAAAATTATATTCATAATACTTAATTCATATATGAATTACATATATTTCTCAATTATAACTGCTCCTTTGCAATTATATCAGCCTCAGTGCGCAGTGGTTAGAGTGAAGTTCTGCAGACTACTTCTGCTGACTGCCGGCTGACTGCAATTTGGCAGTTCAAATCCCAAGGTTGACACAGCCTTCCATCCTTCTGAGGTGGGTAACATGAGGACCCAGATTGTTGGGGGCAATAAGCTGACTCTGTAAACCGCTTAGGGTTGTAAAGCACTGTAAAGTGGTATATAAGTCTAAGTGCTATTGCTATATTGCTTTAT
>JANHGC010005502.1:0-10726 GCA_027560395.1 Boaedon fuliginosus | reverse complement strand
GATTCCCTCCCTGCCGGCAGGGCACCAAAGTTGTGCCTCCAAATAGGGGGCAAAGAATTTTGGGACACCCCCCCCCCCCAGTGCTGATTTCACAACCCTAAGGAATGCATGTGTGAAATTTGTGGCAGATTGGTGCAGAACTGAATTTTTGTATAGGGCACATACAAACTCCCAGCTCTGTTTTATATATATAGACAATGAGAAAGAATGAAGACAAACCACATTTTATCCTGAGGAAGTTTCTTTCTTTTTTCTCTTTCCTTTTTATCAATGGTTACTTCATTTCATCAGAAATAAGTTAATAACATTTTAGGCAGAACACTCTTCAAAGAGACATGTTCTTTACATCTTAATTATATTAACTATATAAAGTTACAGGAACAGTAAAAAGTCAGATCCCATTAGAATGAGGAAAAGGGATGATACCATGATTAGTTTTTTACGGTGGGATCACAAAACTCATAACTTAGAAGACTGTAGGTCTTTCGCGTGTAGAAAAATGTGGAGTCCTTAACTGTCTTTCTATCAGCTGTGAACTTTAGCAGTTTCAGTGATTCTGCTCTTTTAAAAGTAGAACTGGGAGGGCCCTTTGTAACTGAGCGACAACCAAAAGACTATGTTGTAGTTCAAATTGGACAAATAGAAGATTCCAGTCCTAGAAGGAGACGTCAACAGCAAGTAAGACTTTAAATATTTGAATCTTCTCCCCACTTTTACAGATCTGCTGTTAGTCCTATTAGACAATATGGGAAGAATCAAAAGTCCTATGGATCTTGAAAGAAAGATGCAGAAGATTCTAGAGGCTAAAACAGATTTCAACATGAGAATTGTATTAACAAGGCAAATGGCCCAATAATGTTTATTTGTGTGCACGTCATCTTAACTATTTCTTTCCAACTGGTTATCAGGTATAGGAGTAGAGGTCTGCAGTTTAAAAGGATCTGAAAACATTTACATCTCTTCTTTCTCTACATTAAAAGTTGAGGGGGCATATATGGAAACGTTGCCATTTCTGTAGTAAACAAAAACATTAGAACAGGTCTGGATGATAGAACATTGAAGACATAGTGTTCAATGTTTGAATTTATAAGGTTAATTGCTTAGTTTACATAGACAAGTAAGAAAGGAGATCAGCAGGCATAGTTATAAGGCAGTAAGAAATCTGGGTAGCTTCCAGGTATGGGTAATTTCAGTATAGTTACAGCCAACTTCAATTAGACATTTTGCATATCTCTCTGTTTTCTACAATATACCAATACACTTTTTTTAAAACTACCATCTTCTGTTTCTGGGCAACATTTATTATATGCATATTTATTAAATGCATGCATATGTTTTGCCCATACAGTGAGATCAGGCAGAGGGTATGTTCTAGTCTTTTCTTCCCAATAAAAAATAGGGAAAAGGAGGGTGAAAGCTAGCTAGTTCAAAGCATTTTTCTCCTAAACACCCCCTTCCCCCACACCTTAAAACAAACAGAAAACCATGGGTTTAATGTACACCATTCTAATTTGATCCCCTGATGCACTGATTCTTTATCCTTAATGGGTTCACACCCAATAGGATATAATTCCTGTTACTCCCATTGATCAACTGGCCATCTTGAGCTATTAGCTTAATTAAGGAATGACTCTCACTCAATTTACTGTATATATTACTGGTTTTTAAGATATCTATTTGCCAATATGTCTAGAGTCTCTTCTATCCAATTAGCAACTGGAATTGGTGTATAGGTAATCAAACCTATTAAACTTAATTCTTTTTTTTTGAAGATCTTATATAATTGGACTCTTGCATTAAATCTGAAGAAAAATGAGCAAGTTATTGTGACTAGAATCTTCGAGACAATGAACAGGTTGGTTTATGAATCCAATGAAACCACTGAAAAATATTTTATATTTAATAATTATTTATACAGTTGCTCTAATTAGAATACATTATGATGGTGGATGAATGGGTGGCACCACTGCATATGCTGCTATTATGCTCCTCTCCAATCATTTGAATTAAACCTTGCAATCTGTCTCATGGACCCCTTCTTTTCTCTTTTTCTGGGAAAAAGCAGGCTGCCAAGACATATTCTTTTTTCCCTCATTGCCTAAATATTTAATTCTTCAGGTGGCATAATAAAAGATAGCAAAGCCATTTTATGAATGGTTACACAGATGTGTGTTTTTTACAGGTAGTCCTCATTTAGTGACTATAGTTCCAATGAAATAGTCGCTAAGTGATATGGTTGCTAATAAAACCGTGTAAGTGGGAGCAAAAGAGAGAGATGCTGGATGCTGCTATCTCATTCAGATAAGGTTTTCTTATACAGTACCTTGAACCCTACCCAATTTTCTTCTCTCCTTTTTTGCCCTCATGGAGTGGAGAGATTGCTTAAACAGGCTATGTCTTTTGAGCTGTTTTCTTCTGCAGCTGTTTCTTTAAAAAGTGCTAACCACAAGTTAACAAGCTCATCTCTACAACCTTAATTAGTTGATTAAAACCCTCTGGCTGGTTTCCTGCTGGCCAGAATTGACCAAACTTTAATCAATTTCATACAGAAGGCCTGTTTTTGTCACATATGCAGGAATTGGTTGCAAAGTTTCTTTTTCATAACTGTTTTAATTGTGAATGATGACTATCTGAGGCCATTGATAAACAAGGACTATCTGTATATCCTTGTGTCTAAATCTCTCTTTTCAGAAGTTAGGTTTTTTGCTGGTTGTGAAAATGACCTAAAAAGATCTCAATAATTTGAAATATTCTAAATCATTACATAGACAATATTGAAACAAGAATAATTGCAGAAAGATAAATAGCATACAATAAACAATGTTTAAAACCTTTAGCAGTATGAGCCTGTGGTCATTTCTATTCCAGCTATAAATAGAAATTTGAAATTTCTTTCAACAGAAAAGAAACTTCCCTAAGAATCCAGGCATTTCTTCAGGAATCAGAAAACATTCCTCTTTCTATGACACATCAGTATCTTCATGCAAATATAGAGGCTCAAGTCACAATAGCTTCAGTCATTTTAGCAGGTGTTTATGTTCTGATCGTGTTTGAGGTAAGAATAATCATTTTATTCAAGGGAAATGGAAACAGAATTGTTTTTGTCAGTTAATATACCAACCTAAAAATTGGAATAAGAATCAGTGGATTTCAGTTAAATACATCTACAAGGCTACTTCAATATCGGTATCTTCTCATCTGATTTTTTTTCATTGATTTTCAGTAACTTTCCATTCTATTTTAAAACCTCTTGTTTCTGTGAAGTTGAAAACCAATTATAACATAGATCTCCATGATAAATTATACTTAGTTTTTTTTAAAAAGATCACTTGGAACTCTGATCAATCCCATCAACCCTTCATAGGAACATAGTAATTAAACGGGAAGTGCTTAACATTCTGATTGCTAGTAATCACTCTGGAAGCTATTTTGGTCCTTAACTGTCATTTTGGTCAGAAAGATGCCAGGCTGGTATGGGGAATCTGTGATGAAAAGAAAGACCCCCCCCCATAATTTTATGTCTCCATCCCCCAAATCACGCAGTACCTCATAATACTCTTGTGCCTACATAAGACTTGGAACAGAAGTAGCATAATATAGTTTGACCTTCTAAGCACTGAGGCAGAACCAGAGAGCCTAATTTATGAGCAACCTACCAATCTGTCACATAAAATTATGCTCCTTGGCACTGCCCTCAGATGTGCCTCGAGGTGGCAGCTGCTATCTACTGGGCACCTGTAGGGGGAGATACTGTGTACCCTCTATAAAAAGAGCTTGCATGGCCCTCCTTGAGCAATTCTTGTACATGTGGCTATGTAGTCTCACCTAAGACTAACCTCTTACCTTTTAACTCAAAATAAAATGCTTCCTGACTTACCCTGATCCTATGGTATATAGCTTCTTCCTAAGATCCCAGTCTCTAAACTCTGCATGACAAGTGGTAGCAGAGGATGGTTGGGGATCTAGCTACAGTACCTAGGATGAATCCAGATGTCATCCAGTCCTGAAAAGACTGGGAAGACCACCTGGATTCACAGCTCTCCTATTGTGATGAGGGGACATCGCCAGAGGGAAGCTGCAGGAGGATTTGCCTCACCTGCAGAGATGGACTGCACCTCTCCAGATGCTGCCAACATGAGCCAGCAGCAGCATCGGACAAAGTGGAGCAGTCTGAATCTGCACCATCCCTGGACCTACAACACACACTCCAGGAAGAGGCAGAGGCACTGAATTGAGCCTCGGAAGCCACCAAAAAGGAGATGACTTCCATGACTGATGCAGAGTGCTGGGACCTCTTGAGAATGAAGGTGATTTCAGAGGCTGTGGCTGCAGCACTCTGGACATCAAAGTCAAGAGTCCCCTCGACCTCAGCAGTGGCGGCAGCAGGAACAGCGGCAGCAAGGAACCAGCAGCAGTGCAGGTGGCACCAAAGACACCGAAATCTTGACATATGACTGTGCCTTGAGTTACGTCCATGACCCAACTAATGACTGAGCCAGCAGAGACCTCATCGAGGGATGAGGACTCCACCAGCAAGAACGAGATGGCCGAGGAAGAAAGTGAGCCAACTGATAAGAGGGGCTGATGGGGAAGACAGCATGACTGCCTTCCCACCAAATTTGGACTTGGCACCAAAGAGCCAGAAGAAGAAGGCCAAGTCCAAAGATGGTCACCAGACCTCTTCTGCTCCCAAGATGGTGGCACCTAGGGGTGCCTTAGTGGATAGGGACCGGAAAGCCATTGGGACTGGTGCGATGCATTGCCAGTCCCAGTGGGCACCGAATGCCAAATGGGGCAGCCACAGAACTAAGGCAGCCTGGATGGCAAAGCCAGTACCCGAAATGAAGGCCTGGCCCAAAGCTCCTCGGGGCGTCCACAAGAAACCCAATGTGAAGCAAGTAGCGACCACCCTCTGGAGGCCACTGGAGGGCAAAAACAAGTACTGGGTTGCCCCACCTTCAAGTGGGCAGTCCAGCCGCCCCCGAAGGAATCCTGGAAGCCTTCAAAGCTTCACAGCGGCCAAAAGCTATTGCGATTGGGAACAATGGGGACAACTGACAACTGTAGTGATGTGGATCCAGTGGCAGGGGCAAGTACACCACCCCAAAGGGCCCTCAGGAGGACTAACACGTCTCCAGTGACTCTGGATCCAGCGAAGAGTCAGAGTCCTTGACTTACGACTCAGACGCCGAAGCCAAGGACCCACTTCTTGACTCATGGCGATAGCTGCAGCTCCTGTGGAGGGTGAGTCAACTCACCAGGGTCCTTCTTTGGCCTCACCCAGGCAGTGGGGAAGACTTGCGGCCCAGGAGGCAAGTCCCAGGTGTGGGAAGGTCCTTTGACCAGGAGTTTTCCAGGAGAGGTGTTGCCTCTCTGAGAGCCAGCAGCGACTGAGCTTGGTGCATGCTCAGTTGGCCGGACATGCTCAGTTGGTACCTACCTGTCAAAACCAGCTGGCTGTCAGTAGAGATGCTGTTCTAAGCATAGGAGTTCCTATGCCTTTCACCCTGGGGAGAGAAAGTGACGTAAAAATTAGTAAAAAATTGTTAAAAATACTAAGAACCCCCATAATGCTTCCACATCATTTTAAGAAGTTGCAACATGGTGGAAGGAACCACAATGAAGGTTCCAGAGAGGACAACACAGAGACCAACACCCACCTGCAAGGAGACAAGATAACAATTTTCAGCAAGTGAACTCTTTATCAGGTTGCTACCAATGTGGTTACCATGATCATTATAAGGCTAACTATCACCAATTGCAAAATGCTAATGCCAACAACAATTGTTCTTCTTCCAGGGTGAGAGGGAGAGGGGGAAGAAGAGGCCATGGTCATGGGAGAGGGCAAGCAAAAGCTTATGAGACTAATGCTATCTATAATACAGATGTTATGGCCCCTAATAGAGATAGTTCATAGATGATGGGCAGTGTGGCAGGGGTGCTTCCCCAGGAGGAAGATTTTAAAAAGTACAAACCATTAGTTTGGCTGTTAGAATGGCCAATGGACAATCAGCCAAGGTGACTGGGATTGACACTGTTGAGGTACCTGAGATCAGGGACCTAGAAGCTGTTCTTCATGTGCCCACAATTCCCAACAACCTGATGAGTGTTATGAAGCTCTGTGATGACAGAAGTCTGGCTGTAATGTTCAGATACTATGTGGGTAAGATTTCCAGGAATGGGAATGTCATTGGGAAAATGAGGAGGCAGGGGAACCTGCCATATCTGATTCCCAGGGGGGAGAAATCTCAGGGTGCTGTTGTCCAGAAAGAGAGGGAAGCACTGAGAGCAAAGGGGCCATATCCAACCAGAAGGCCCCTGCACCCCCAGAAACAAAGGTAACCCCTGTGGTGCCCAGTCAGCCAAAACCAAGGGCTGAGAGCAGTAGTGCCAACAGCACTGGGACTGGGGCCACACCAAAACCAACTTATGCAAGTGTGGTTAAAGGTGCTGAGGTGACTGAGATTAAGGAAGCCCCCAAGTTTAAAGAGGATCCTAAAGCCCAGAGAACTAAGAAGGGTGGGGGGCAAAGGTAAAGAAAAGAAAAATAATGTTGTTGCTGAACCAGTTAATAATGGAAATGTTATTGAGACTGTAAATGTTGAACCTGCCAATGTGAATAATGAAAAGGTTATTGGTGTTCTAGATGAAGATTTAGAGGAAATTGAATATATTGTACCTGTTGAGTCTGTGAATGTGGATGAGGCGATTGGAGCACAGTGTCAGGAAAGCATAACCCCCATAGTTCAAGCCCCTAAGAAGGTAAAAAAGAAGAAGGGATCAAAGGTCAGCAAGGCCAAACAGGAGGTACAGGGAGACATGGGCAGTGCACCTGAAGGTGGCACATGCACTGAGGCCAGAAGGGGGCAGAGTGTTGGTGTAGGTAAGCCCCTGCATAATAGATGTGCCCACATCCTGCACAGGAGGTTATGTCACACTAGCTTTAATGCAATTAAGCAGATGCAGGAATGTACAGAGGGTTTGGATCTGAGGGACTGCAAGGTATTTTTAGATTGTGCCATTTGCAAACAGGCCAAATCCAAGGTGGCCCCCACACCCGTTTCCAGAATCCCTAAGCTGCAAGCGATATTTTCTCACAGTGGTCGATGACTACTCCTGCTTCAGCCATGTTTTCACCATAAAGGAGAAGACAGAGGTCCTGGAGAATCTGCAGTATCTCTACAACCTCGTAGAAACCCAGTATGGCCAGTGCATCGTGCAGATCCAGTCAGATTATGGAGCTGAGTATATATCATGCCAGTTCCAGAATTGGGTGAGAAAGATGGGCATTCAGCACTTCACTTCTCCGCTTTACACTCCACAGGCCAATGGAATTTCAGAGAGAAGAAATAGCATCCTGCAGATTTTAAAGGACAGTTTATTGGCAGATGCCAACCTGGACCATGCTTACTGGGGGGAGGGAATTGGTTTTGCCAACTGAATAGAACATGGAGCAGTGTGGTAGAGCAGAGCCCATATGGACTTATGTACAATAGAAAACCCAACTTGGCACACTTGCACATCTTTGGATCCAAGGCGTGGGTCCACATCCTGAAGGCTTTGTGAAGAAAGAGGGATATTTCATCCAGGAAACTTACCTTTGTAGGCTACATGATGGGCACCAAGGGCTATCAGTTCCTGGACTTGAATGGCAGAGTGGTGATTTCGAACTCTGCAGCCTTCTTTGAAGATGGTTGCAGGTCACGCATCCACAGCAACAACCTGGCTGTCTACATCTCCAGAGGTCCAGCGATGAGCCTGCCACGCCAGCAACTCCCTGTGAGGCAAGTACATCTGTCACAACAGAAGAAGAATCCAGAAAACAAAGGACAACGCAACAACCAAAGAACCTACCTGCTGTAGATGCTGAGGCCTCCACTTCAAATCCAGAGCCTGCTCCAGAGGTGACAGCTACTCCACAGCACCCAGGTCTCCCAGCCAACAGAGCAGGAGATGAGAACTATGGTGAATGGGAGGTAGCAAGAAGATCCAAGCAATCCAACAAAGGTGTCCCTCCAAAGAGAATGGCTGAAAAATATATTACAGTCATCTAATTAATGCAGATCAAACAAATGTGAGGGAATCACCGAATCTTCCAGTTGTGAAAGTTACACACACCACCTACGCAGGCATCTCCAAGACACATACAGTTAGTCCCAGATCTAGGGATGAACACTCCTGAGGGAGGTTGCAACTTATGTCTAAATTGTAATGTGCATATGTATATATTTTGTACTTCTGTATATGTTTGCATTTAACCTGTGTGTGGGTGGTGTGGGCAGTGGAAGGGGACTGTCACATAACATTATGCTCCTTGGCACTGTCAGATGTGCCTCTAGGTGGCAGCAGCTGTCTACTGCTACAACTGGGCACCTGTAGGGGGAGATACTGTGCACCCTCTATAAAAGGGGCTTGCATGCCCCTCCTTGAGCAATTCTTGTACATGTGGTTATGTAGTCTCACCTGAGACTAACCTCTTACCTTTGAACCCGAAATAAAGCCTTTACTGATTTACCCTGATCCTATGGTATGTAGCTTCTTCCTAAGATCCCAGCCTCTAAACTGTATATGACACAATCATATATCATTTCAGTCCCTTATTTTCAACCTTTGAGTCAGCATTGATTCCTCGCAACAACCTGGACAAGTGACTGCAGATTTCAGAAGTGATATGCCTTTGCCTGTTTCTTAAGGCTGAGATAGAGTACTGGCCCCAGGCCACCCAGCTGGCTTTCAGATTGCTTAATTTCACCAAAGTTAATGAGTCTCACTGGTACGGTAGTTAGAGTGCTGCACTGCAGGCCTCTTCTGCTGACTATCGGCTGCCTGGAATTTGGCAGTTCAAATCCCACCAGGCTCAAGGTTGATTCAGCCTTTTATCCTTCTGACGTGGGTAAAATGAGGACCCAGATTGTTGGAGGCAATATGCTGACTCTGTAAACCACTTAGAGAGGACTGTAAAGCACTATAAAGTGGTATATAAGTCTAATTGTTATTGCTATTGCTCTAAAATTCCCTCCAGTAATGGTTATGCTATTTTCCATGAAGAGGCAAAAAGAAATACTATGGTTGTTCCACTAATTTACTGTCTTCCCATGGAAAAGGGCCAGTGTGGCTGCATGCTGACATCAGTATCAAATCTCTGGTGGTTCTTGATAAGGTGAACAAAAAATGAAAAATATAGACCCCTACCAATTAATAGGTCTGTGATATGAAGGGTTTGGAACATAGCCTGGTTACTAAGCCATTATGAAGAGTTGAAGTAGTAAAACTTTTGCATTGGACAGCTACTAAATATACTCTTGAAGTGCCTGGAGATACAATTCTTGAATAGCCTGGGAAATAGTGTACCGCTTTGAGGTCATTCTCCTTTACTTTGATCATTTGTTTGGAAACATATTATCTGATTCCTGATTTCCTCCCCTTTTTAGACACTGTTGGAGCTACAAATTTGCAGTTTATAGTTATAATCTTCTATGTTTTTTCCTTCACAGCAAAATGTATTTCACAGAGCAGTAATTAATATTTGTATTAAATAGTTCCATTTCCACTATAATTTTTGAAAACCATCTCTTCTCTCATCAATAGGTATAAGGTTTTTATGTCTCTTTAAAATATAATAAAAAGTGGCTTGGGCTGAAAATTAAGATTGCATTTAAACACTGGGTGGCACTGCTTGCTACTCTAAATCGTAGCAATTGTTCTGATTTTTGTGATGCTTTCTCACAGAGAGAAAATGCTTTTTGACCAACATCAGGAGGGTGCCACTCTATCCCCTTAATGGAAAAAACCCCTCAACTTTCAAGTGCATCTACTTTTTAAAGTTTCATATTTTCTCCTGCTTCATGACGTTCAGATTGAACAGTTCCACTGTTTAATAGGAGTGACGTACATTTCCCATCTTGTAGCTTATTTGTGTTTTCTTTCTTTGGTGGCGTTGTGTTGGGTAAATTGAATGTTACAATGCCATGGTTAGTGAGCCCAAGACACTGAGGGGAAGACAAAACAAAAAAAAGCTTTTAATGTTGAACAAGTTGCAACAATGGTCTTCCACTTACCTGTGCATGTGCGCAGGTGAGTGCATAAATACTGTATATGCAGAAAACAAATGAATTCAAAAGGAATGAGTTGGTCAAAGAGACAATGCCCCCATAATGTTTAAACATACACAAAAAAATACTGAACTGGAGAAAATGAGGCTTTAAAGGAAGCAGGCTTTTAAGGAAAGCTTGGCTAGTTTATTTATTATTTAATAAGAACTAGTTTGCATCTGTTATTACTCATTAGGATCCACAGTATTTCAGGGAAAGCAACAAAATAGAGCCATTTAATGGTATGAGCAAATTAAATACAGATTTTTATTATTTTGAAGTTCTGTGGGATTTGCTAATGTATTCTTATTTGGTGCAGTAGAAATCTGGATTTTGGTAAAAATATGGAGATCTCAATCATCAAGGTACAAAAGTTATGTATCATTTCTCAGGAAGTTCTTTTAATTTTCCTCAGTTCTTCTTCTTTTTTAATTCAATTTTTTATTTTTTCACTTTTTTTTTTCCATCTTCTCTTACAAACAGTACCATCGTGGTCATATTTCCAATTATCCAATACAATCTATCTCAACAATTTTCATTATACAAATAATATATATATATATATATTTTAAAATATCATTAATCAGTTCATTTTTCCCGTCTATTTAATTTTATAATGCATTCTTGATAACTAG
>JANHGC010005501.1:26270-41174 GCA_027560395.1 Boaedon fuliginosus | reverse complement strand
ACTGAACAAATTCCAGTCAGAACTGAAGAAGCTTCTTGGATGAGAAGCGCAACGCCTTTAAGGAAAAACCCAAAGAAAGTTCAGTTGCCTCTTGAAAAAGTACCATTGGGTCAATCATGTCTTGGATGACTGAGAATTTCCATAGATAGCAATAGCATTTAGACTTATATGCTGCTTTACAGTGCTTTTCATCCTTCTCTAAGCACTTTACAGAGTCAGCCTATTGCCTCATTTTACCCACCTCAGAAGGATGGAAGGCTGAGTCAACGTTGAGCCTGGTGAGATTTGAACTGCTAAATTGCAGGCAGCAGAAGTAGCCTGCAGTACTGCACTCTAACCACTGCTCATAAATAAACGCAGTTAGAAGGATTTCCCACCAACTTACTCTCAATAACACTACAGGGACTCTCTTCAATTTCTCCTCCCAGAGAGAAGGCTGTCGGATATGGAAGATGACCATGATGAAGGGAACCGACGGGCTGGGAATCCAGATCACTGGAGGCCGTGGATCCAAGCGCTCCCCTCATGCCATCATAATTGCCCGGGTGGAAGAAGGTGGATCAGCTCACAGGTAGAATTCATTGTGTGGGTCTTTCAATGCAAGTCTGGCTGTCCCAACTTTTAGTTAGATACACTTGGGGATCAGAAGCTCAAGGACAACAAAACCAGATATCATGGGTACATTGTTTGATTTATACTTGCTTGTTGGCTGGCATTGGTTCTCAAAGTAACTTTCAGTATTAAAACCCAATATATAACAACAACAGTCAATAAATAAACTGGGAGACTTTGAGTTCTAGTCTGGCCTTAGGCATCAAAGCCAGTTAGAAGACCTTGAGCCAGCCATTTTCTCTCAACACAAGGAAGAAGACAATGGTGAGCCACTTCCAAAATCTTGCTGAGAAAAAGGGAGGATGGTGTTAAGTTTTGAGTACCCTCATATAACAAGGGTGCACAAGTGGAAGTCTGAGATTACTAGTGTCATACACAGTCATACACAGTGACTCAGTAACTACACAGAATATGCTGAGTTGTTAAACGTTATTTTACTTTAAGCAAAGTCAAAGTCCAAATACAGTCCAGGTCATACACAAGCAGTAGACAGGCAAACTGTGTTTCAAGGTTATTCAGATATGCGATGTCTTCTTACCGGTCATTCACATATATCAGTCCAATTGAGCAGCATACAGTAGCAAACTCTTCTTGCAATAACAAACCACCAGCCACAAAGTCAAACCACCCAACCACTACAGCAAACAACCAAATACACAGAGAGAGGGTAAGCTGGGTTACAGGCTTCTACTTAAAGCAATAGCTAACAGAGGAAACCAATCAGGCAACATTGCAATCACCACACCCTGTTATTAACATAAACTACCTTTCCTTAAAGCAAAAGAATATAACATACATAGCTTAGTTAATATATTTACTGTCTCAATAAGTTAGGGAATTAACCCATTCCTAACAGTTTCCCTTTTTAAATCTTTGAGAGGAAGGAAAACTCCTGCCAGACAGTGGCTGCGTCAACTATTGCTGGGGTCTGCCTGTTGAGCAATCATATTTTTTTATATAAAAAAAATCTTGTTTCCACCAGTTTTTCCTTGCACAAGTATTTTATTGACAACGTTACTTTTTCATATTTTTCAGGAGCTTTAGCAATAAATAACTTCATCTTTAAAGAGGTAGTCAGATGGAACAGCCGTCTTAAACTTGTTTTGTAATTTTTTTTTATCATATTGCTTCCCCACTGGGGAAATAGCACAATGCAAGAGAGTGCAACATTGAAAGATGAGCCAAAAGGCAGAAGAGAGATGTTATTTTCTATTCACATCCTTGCATCTTAGATTGGATCAAGACAAATAATTTCTACTGCTGTTTTTTCCTTTCCTGATCAAATCAAGACAATCCCAAACTAGCTATAAACAGGAACCAGTTACTGTATTAGCAAGCCCTAGAACTCCTAAATATAGCAGCTAATAATCAACCGATCCTGCTACTTCACATTGTACTCTCATTTTCAATTTAAACTTACTTTTTTCTGTAATAATATGTTACTTTCTCTGTAATTTGGAACCGAACAATGCTTTGTTTAATAAAGTGCTGAGCTTGGATCCTTCTTCCATGATAGTAAGTATTTCTATATGTTCTAATTACAGGCCTATTTCTTTGACATAGCTGGATCCTAAGGTTTTACTAGCTACGGGGAGCAATGGATTACAACATGTTTTTCTGTCATTTTCTTTCTCTGAACTCTGAGAAAACTTTTTAAAAGTTTTTTTTAAGATGAGTTACATTTATTTTGGATTTCCTCAGAGTTTTATGTTTTGAATTGATATGATTTGATTTAATGAACGCTTTAATGGGGCACCTCCTTTTTATTTAAACTGATACTGAAGTACAATATATGGAAAGGATGCCCTTTTTCTACTTTTTAAAATTAGTTTTAAACTTGGTTTGGGAAACTTTTACTAAATTATGAGGATTTCTGAAACATTAATGGAATGGTAGCATGTATAAGAGAGGGCACAGTGGCCTAGTGGTGAAGACTTGCTGATGTGTTGGGCTTGTTGACCGGAAGATTGGCACCCTGTGACAGGAGGAGCTCCCATTCTTACACCAGCTCCTGTCAACCTAGCAGTTTTAAAGCATGCAACTACAAGTAGATAAATAGGTATCACTTTGGTGGGAAGGTAACAATGTTCTGTGTGTCTAGGTATATAATCATGCTGATCATATAACTGCAGAAGCATCTTTGGACAATGTTGGTTCCCTTGGCCACCCCTAGAGTCAGTCAGGAGAAAACTTTACCTTAAAAAACCCCCCACCTTATTAAACATGTGTAAGCTGAGCAAAAAATTCTAGTACAGGCAGAGGTGAGCAGAGGACAAAGGCCCATGCCTCCATTCACATTTAGAATTCAGAATTCTTTATTGGCCACATGTGACTGGACATTCTCACCCCGGTGTACTTTATATTCATCCATTCAAATATACAGAATCACGTTTTTGTATCAAATTTTAGAACAGAACAGAATAACAGAGTTGGAAGGGACCTTGGAGGTCTTCTAGTCCAACCCCCTGCTCAGGCAAGAAACCAGTTTTATTATTTTTATCAAAATATAAGATACAAAGGAAAATAAAAAATAATAGAAAACTAAGGGAAGGCAAAAGGGAAAAAGAGAAAACGTGGAATGGAAAGAGAAAAAGAAAAAAACCAGCATTGACTTCCAACTCTCTTTGGCACAGTAGAAGTTAGTCACATTACAACCTCCATTTTTTACTTTTATATAATAGTATATACCAGCCATTTCTTTAACAGCAAACCTGTCTAATCAACAAAAACAAAATTTCATCCACCCCCACCCCCATTACAAGCATATACAGACTATGCAGAATCACTTTTGATTCAACGTTTGTGCACGTATTTATATACTTGGTTGCCATTTTAATGGAGAAATAGACACGATCAATATTTCCCTTTGGGCAGGAGACTATTTGGAAGCATGAAAAAAAGACTTCACTTTTAGGGAGCTGTTCTTTTCTGGCTTGGAGCAAAGATGATGTTGCCTTTATCCTGCCTTGACTTTTATCTGAATCAATTTGCAGACTCCAGGCCACACTGAATTTGTTTAAGGGCTGTATGTGGTTAAGGCTGTGGAAGCTGCCAAACTCCATTTTAATTGGATACTGAGCAAAGTCAAATAAGTAATTAATGGGGGGATGGGACAACCTTTTCTATTGGATGAATAAATAGTGAACAAATCAGATCTAAATTGCAAGGATTTTTTTGGCAGGGTTTGAAAGAGTGGTATTTTCCATTTCTATGCCAGAAACATTTTAAGACTGAGTGATGCAGCAGTTATATTTTTTAATGATGCAAGGATAATCCTTTCTAACATAAATTTAATTTTGTTAATGCAACTTTTTCAAACTCCTCTTTCACATGAAGGAAGGAAGTGAGGACACCTTAGCTTAATATTTGAACAAGCTGCTTGAAATTGTTCTTGACACTTCCCCCCCTTCTTGATTCTTTTTCTTTGATTCAGAGTGGATGATTTGAATGATAGCAAATGATGTCTTTATCAAATAGGCTCAGAAGTAAATATGAGATTCAGCTAACTTTTGTCAGTTTTGCTCCCTGAATAATTGACGTCCTGGCAGGATTAGGCTGAATCATTCTCCCCTCAGACCTTTGATCTGAGAAGACACATTTTGCAGACTGTTTAGAAAGAAAAGTTATCTTCTGATGTGGATTGAAGGCAAACTAGATGTTCCTGAAGGAGGAATCTTTCATGTCCTTCATAGAATCAAGTTCTAGGACACGATTAGAAGAGATTAAAGATCAATAAGAGAAAGCCTGATCAAAAATCTATTTTATAGCTGAGGATTTGAACATCAATCTCTCCTATTGTAGTCAAACATATTCCATATTCTTAATACATTCCATATTCTGACATGGTCTACATGGTCTAAATTTGGCTAATTTTAAGCCAAACTTTTCTAAGTGAAAAAAATTGTGTACTGATTCAAGTAAAATGTATGTGCCCTTGCATCTCTTTCCCATATAGCCTGTCCATTTTTTAGAGCTCATTTGCCTGTATTATATTTCTTTCATGATTGGTATCATTGGTATCATACCTTAACTAAAATTTTCCTGAGGTTGCTCTGATCTTCTTAAATCATTTTCCTTAGCTTGTTATTTTTCTCCACTTAAAGGCATTCTTGAGTGAGGTACCGTAATTTTGTCCTTTCTTATTTGAAATCTTGGGTATATCTAAATGTGTAATTCCCTCACCTACTTTTCAACATCTTTTCACCCATTACATCAATTTTCTATCCTGCTCCCATCCCAGTAAGTATGCCATGCAAACACTGAAAGGATACTTAGATCCATTTCATGTCAGGGAGGCACCTTTTTGAGACAGAAGCCTCTCATCAGAGACATATTGGAAAATGCATTCCACCATTAGAAACAGAAGAAGTTTGGGTGGAACAAGGGCATCAATAAACTACTTTAAATTTAAAGTAGATTTAAATTTAAATTTAAATAATACAACTCTTTCTTGCTTAGCATGAACCTACTTGTTTTTCTGCTCTATCATACTAAACATTCAGAAGCAACTTCTGGGAAGGATGGAGAGAAGATGTGGCCAAGTTTCCACATGTTTTACGTCTCCTGTAGCAAACGCTTGCATTTGTGTTTTAATAGTAGTAAATTAAGGATACATTTTCTGACAGTGAGAACAGTCAACCAATGGACCAGCTTGCCTTCAGAGGTTGTGGCAGCTTCATCACTTGAGATTTTCAAGAAGAGATTGGACTGCCATTTGTCAGAAATGGTGTAGGGTTTCCTGCTTGGGCAGGGGTTTCAACTAGATGGCCTACAAGGTCCCTTCCAACTCTGTTAATCTGTTATCGGTTATTTACCCACCCCGCTAAGAAAAGTGTCTTTCTCTTTTCTTACTATGTACTCTCTCATCTGATGACAAGATATGGTCTGTCACGGAAAAATCTGTGTCATTAGGCTCTACCCCTGACTAGGCCACCAGGTGGCTATACCCAATATGTCCTATACTGTAATGTATGTACTATGACTGTAGATGGCAATATGGTGCCAACCCTATATAAACCTGTACCTGAGCCCCATGTGCTCACTTCCTTTGTGCCGATACTATACTTTGGACTTACCTTTAGGATGTAGTCTCCCAGGACACGAAGTCCTCACTTCCCTTTCCCTTCTTCTGGATCCTGTATTCAACAATAAAGATTATTATTATAAAGAACTCATGGCTTGCAGTTTATCCAGCGATCCAATCCATTCACATCCTCAACATGGTCCTTTGAACATACCTTGCAAACAAAACTGGAACAGTGGATGAAAGCTCTAGTTCACTGAATATAGGTATTTGTTTTTGATGCCAGCTTCAGCTGTCCAAATACAAGGAAAAGCAGTGCTTAACCTTTTTGTAGTTCCCCTCAGTCTGCTTTCCTGAGGGTAAATATCCTAATTACTCCAAATGAGGCAATTCTGAATAAGAAAATTTTCTCATCATTAAAAAAGTCTCATCCTTTTTTGAGGGATCCAACTGCCTCCAGTCTCCCCTCCCACTTTTCTTTTCATGTAAGTAATTATATTGTTTTTCAAAGACCCATCCAGCAAAGTTGCAAGAAAGACTTTCAGATGTCATAATATTAATTAAGTACAGATTCTGTCTTCCAATTATTAGGTAACTACTTTCTTTTCTCTGCTCTGATTATTCCCACCTGATTCTTTGCCGGTAAAACATTGGTTACCTATAGAAATGGGGAAAATTGGTGAAGGGCTGGTTTTCTACAGAATGTGTAAGTTTGCCACTTATCTACTAGACCATATGGATATTAACCTCAAAAGAGAAAGTTAAGTTACATATGTAAACTCTACCTTAAACAGGTGTGTGTGGCTTAATGCCAGGTTACCTGTAAGAGTTAATTTCCCCGGTGAAGTCAACCTTACCATTACATGTGTTGAGTGTAGGAAGCCCCCCCCCCAGCCCACAGAGAATGGAATATTTTGTGGAATATTAAAAGAGGCAGAATATTATATTCCCCCAAAGGAGAAATGGAGAAACACGTTTTTAAAGGCAGAAAGCAGCCTCAGTCTTCCTGCTTAGTGAAACAGCCTCCAGCAGATGGCTGAAGTCTTTAGAGATGGATATTTTGTGCCCATTAAGAAAGACTGGGCCAATCTATTCACAAACAAAGCACTTTCAGCTCCAATTGATGGGATTAAGAAAGCCAGGACATGACTTTTAGAACATCATAGGATTAATCCATCCCCATTCGAATAACAAAAGGCACAAGGCTCAATAACAAAAGGCACAATCCCCTAGGAGCATCTCAGAATCCTATACAAATCCTTGGCCTCCTCAAACCAATTTGTCAGTTGTCCCAGGACTACATGCTAATGTTGGTTCTGCTCATAAATAAACCACCTTTCCTTACAGCCAGTCAGCCTCCATTTTATTTCTAGTGCCTTTCTCCCGGCTTGGAACCGCACTGGATTTTTCTTCCAACAGGAGAAACTGACATTTGGGAAGTCAGGTGGACCATCACTTAAAGCATTGGGGTTGTTTTTTTTGTAGGGGTGCCAGTTCATTGGAATGTCCTCCATTTAACGTTAGATCTATTCCTACCTTGACCATCTTGGGAAGAAGCTGATGACCAAGTTTTTCTGGAGGGCATTTGGATCATAATGCTTTGCATTTAGCATAATTTTCCTACTTTTTTCTGTACCTTTGTATTTTCATGATTGGCTTGTATTGGTGCTTCTTTGTATTTGTAAGCTGTTGGGGAATGCTAGATTGCAGTGGGGGAAAATATATTTTTTTACTTACTGCTACTAAATAAGTAAGTAAGTAAAGTTGCTGGAGAAATTTACCTTTTTTTTTCTATGTCTGACGTTCCTGCTCTCCCTTGATAAATCCATCTGCTATAGTATTTTGGTCTTGAACTAATCAGACCCAGTTTTTCTATGAAGGAGCTAGATTGCAAATCCATAACTTTCATGCCACATGTAATCAAGTTGAAGCATGATGGTATGATTAGTGAGAATGTATCATCAATGATTTAATGGGGGCATCACTGTCTACATCTTATAAAGGGCAGCATGATCGTATCATTTTTTAAGAACCATAAGTACCTTGCTGAATTCTTAAAATCCCTATTAATCCTGAACATTTCTCTCTATTTGATTCCAGGAATTTTGTTTTTATTAGTAACTAGCTGATTACCCGGCTTCACCTGGGTCTCCTTCCCAGTCCCTGGCCTCACTGTTCTTGCTGTAGGTGGGCATGCCGGGTCTCCTTTCATGGTCCCAACCAGCAAGAGCTGTCCATCTCGGGGGATCCACCCAGGTTTGGCTAATCAAGGGGGGGGGGTTGCTTTTTCTCTTCCCTTCACAGCCAAGCAAAGGAAGCAACAGGAGGCCTGCAGTGCGCTCTTCCCATGGAAGTCCCCCCCCCATCTTCCCAGGATGCCCCTCAACCTACTCGGCCTCTGCTAACGGGCAAGGCCAGCTGTTCCTGGCTGCCAGGCTGAATGGAAGAGGCCACGGCTTCCCTAGGAAGCGCAGGCAGAGTGGTGAGGAATGCCATGAGGAGACGTCCAGGTGGAGGAGGCCCTTCTTTCCCTGGGGAAACAGGCCCCGTGGCCTCCCCAGGAAGTGCAGGCGGAGTGGTGAGGTGTGCCTCACTCTCTTCCTTCTCTCTTCCTTCTTCCTTCCTCCCTCACCTCTCTTCCCCCATCTTCCTTCTTTCGTTCCTCCTTCCTTCCTTCCTCCTCCCTCACTTCTCTTGTCCTCCATCTTCCTTCCTAATGCTGCAATTCCCAATGTTCTTTGGCTGATTTGCATGCCTTGCCTCTATTGGCTGGAGAGTGTCCGATTTGCATGTTTCTTGCACATATGCAATAGAGCTTGACAGTTGGGCAGTGGGGGGGGTGTAGTTCGGCATCCTTTTTTGGGGGTGCAGACCCCTAAATTTGTGACCCCCCCAGGTTTGTCTCAGGAATACAAGGCATGTGCCTGGCAAGTTTGGGCCACATTGGTGCTGGCATGTGGAGGAGCCTATTCAGCACATACCCACACACCCACACACCCACACTTCTCTTTTATAGATATAGATTTGCAAAAAAGACTTAGATGAATTTTTATGTTGTTAATGGAATGTTTGGAGGTGCAGTGGTTCAGTGGTTAAAGATGTTGAGCTTGTCAGTTGCAAAGCTGATAGTATGGGTTCAGGACCAGAGTGGCACATGATAGGGTGAGCTCCTGTTACTTGCCCCAGCTCCTGTACACCTAGCACTTTGAAAGCATGCAAATGCAAGTAGAATAATGTACCACTTTGGTGAAAGGGAACAACATTCAGTGTGGCTCAGCATATAGTCATGCTGGCCACCTGACCACAGAAGTGTCTTTGGACAATGCTGGTTGGTTTCCTCTGCTTAGAAACAGAGATGAGCACCAATCCCTAGATTCGGACATGACTGGACATGTTTACTAAAAATGGGCCTGGGTGAAGAAATACATGCAACTGCTAGCAGGAATGTAATGGGTCTGTCACTTTAGCTGATGATTAATTACATCAGGACAAACATAAAAGTATGTTGGGAATTTAGTGACAGTTTTGTAGCTAGTGAAGAAGAGAGTGGTTCTACAAATAACAGGTATTGAATGAAAGTGAACTAAATAAAAAGTGAGTGACTAATATGAAAAATTTATTTGAGGTGGTTTGGTCATATAGCACAAATAATTGAGGGTAAAATTGCAAAATACATAGAAGAATGAATGAGTTGAGAGGAAGAAAAACACTAGAAAGTTTTGATTGGATCAGTTGATGAAGCCTCAAAAAAAAAAAGGAGAGAAATGTTTAAAAAACAAAAGGCAGTGCAGGATGACTTGTACAAACATGCTAGAAGCAAACGTGATATGGAAGGCTAGACTGATAGTGAGAGGCTCTGTGAAATAAATGGTGTTGGTATAAATTAGAATTCCTTCCTTTCCCTTCCCTTAAATTTCTTTGAGTTTTATTTTTTTGCTTCTGAAACGGGAATTACATGATGGGGGTTTTTATTATACATACTGTATATGCAGATGAAAAACGTGAGAATTTCTTTTCACATCGATAAAAAGACTTGCAATTCTGAAACAAATACTCTCCAACCTTCTCAGTAGAAAATGGACAAGAATTTTACATGCCTATGCACTTTCAAGTTAGTCATGACTCCTGCCAACTGCCTGGATTAGGCTCTGAACTTTTAAGAAGTGGGTTTCCATTCTCTTCTTCTTAAGACTTAGAGAGGGTGGCCTAAAGTCACCCAGATGGCTTTGTGCCTAAGGAGACTCACTAGAACTCATAGCCTCTCAGTGTTTAGCCTGGTAACCACTGCACCAATCTAGCTCTTTATTAAATAATAGCTGATTATCCCGCCTTGCTCAGTTTTTTTTTTTAAAATATTTGTGCCACAGCATTTGCAGGCCTTCTGAAGCCCCCGGCACCCCCTCCCACATCTCTGCTCCAGCAAGGCCGTCTCTGGGCCAAGAGCAGGCCAACTCTGAGGAAAGGCAGCTAGGGCTTGACAGGGGCACTGGGCCGCAGGTGTTTTCAGGCCTTCTTAAGCCCCCATGCCCCCTCCAACATCATAGGAGATCTTACTTGATGGCGTGGGCTGCTCTGTGTGTCTTCTGCCCAGGGCAGAATCTGCAACTTATATGTATAAAACATGGCGCCTCAAGAGGTTTGAATATGGTGCCTCAGTCAGTTTGAAAACCGCATATGCTCAGTAGACAGAGGCAAAACCGCACATGCTCAGTGGAGAGTTGCTGCTTGTTCATTAAGAGTGTCCTCTTTGCCCCACAAAAAAGGAGGCAAAAAGGCCCCCTACCCTTTGGAAACCCCGACAGTGCTGATCTTATTACGCTTTTCTACCTATTTCCCATGTTTGAGGTAAATTGGTGGAGAAATGCAAGTTTGTATAGAGCACATACAAAACAAACACCTCTCTTTTATAGATATAGATTTGAGACTATAAGAAGAAAAGGAATAGTGAATGAACAATCATTATGGTTCCAACAGCCACCAGTATGGCAACATTACCATAGAACAACAGTAAGCATTTGGATTAAAATCACTGCCAAGAGCCACAATCACTCCTTCTTTCAACATTTTTCTAGCTTGAGGCTGTTTCAATCTAAAAAAAAAAGTATTGGAAAACCAAAATTAAATGCATTAGATCATTCGCCATATATAATTTCAAACTTTCTAAAATTACAAAGGAAAAAAACGCTATTTCTTTCTGTAATGGGATGATAAGAGATTCAGGATAGTAACATGACATTATGAATATATCTTTTAACCTAATTAAGTTTTAATTAGAAACACCAGAACTAGAAAATTGAAAGATGATTTATAATTCACTCCCATGCATGGATGCTTGGAAGTAAGACTCATTTAAGTCCCACATGAGTGTGGATTCCAATTCAAAATACAAAGACTGCCAGAAATAAGAACAG
Organism: Boaedon fuliginosus; assembly: GCA_027560395.1. NCBI lineage: Eukaryota > Metazoa > Chordata > Lepidosauria > Squamata > Lamprophiidae > Boaedon > Boaedon fuliginosus. Next base: position 30,128 of record JANHGC010005501.1, on the reverse strand, counting down.
TAATGCACACAGAGACTCCCAGGTGACATAAAGAACAATTCATCAGAGCTTAGTTGACACTCTCAATGGAAGCAATAGAATTCTTATCTCCATCATCTCTATGGGACCATCAGACTTCATATGGTCGTGGATGGTAAGCATGGAGCTCCCCTGAATCTCGGGTGCTCTTTGTGACCCGATGGGTGAGTATTCCATTCACATGGACAAATAGCTGACTTTACTAGCCCAATATTTCAGCCTTGACCAGTATATCAAAAATTTCAAAGATTGCGTGTTGTTTATTGCCTGAAATACCAGAATAACTGTAAGCATCAGACGCTCACAGAACTGTTGGCAAAAAGAATTGAATACCACCACTCGTAAGCATGTTATAGAAAACTTAGATAATACAGACCTGCTAATTCATCTTATTGAACAATGAATTTGTTGATATTAAAAAAAAAATGATTCTTGTTTCATATGTTATTATTTAGTTTTATTGTTATTATGAACTCCTTAGAGTTGTGCTCTTAGATGGGTGACCATACAAATCTTTTAAACAAATTAATTAAAACATAAATATATTCTAAACTTGGCTTTGGTTTTCAGTAGTCTTCCAAGTTGTGCAAAGTCAATATTTAATTTGAAACTGAAGCTACATAGCATAATTCTAAGTGTATTGACTCAGTTGTAGGGCCCAGTGAGTTCCATGAGAGGTATTCCTTATACAGCCTTCCACAATATAAAGCCTAATATCCAGATTAAATCATTGCACTTACCTCAGGATGTAGGCAGTGGTTGGCAATAGGACAGCTGCACATTTTGCCTGGGCCATGGCAACAATTCCTTCATCACTAATTTCTTCTAAGTGACTTATAGCTTGTGCACCCAGTTCAGCTCCAAGCTATAGTGACAAATGTAAGGTGACAAAGAAGCATCAATGAAATGTAAAATATGCAAATAAGATCCATAAAGCAGCAATAGATCATAAGATGCAAGCTAAAACAGTCGCTGCTTCAGATATTTCCTGGTCACATTTGCATATCACATGAAAACATGATTTTACAAATATGAAACTGGGGTCTATAATATTCCAAAAGTTTCAGAGCAACTCCAAAACTCTTCCAGAAGCAGCTAGCATATTATGTTTTTTTTAAATGAGATCGGGGAAATTAATAAAAATATAGAAATGTATTAAATTAATGTCAACCCAGTTAAATAATATTTTGTTAATTTGTCCTTGGACTACTACTTTATGAAATGTGGCTTCCTTTATATAATTCAAAACTGTGTCCATTTCCTGAAAATAATTGGAGGAACCTGGCTTAATGCAATATAATGAGTCCAGCTCTGGAATCCAGCCCTTCTCTCTTTCCTAGAAAACGAGAAGGAGCTGAGAAAGGATTTCTCATATGATGGTTTATTATCTGACAGAGGAGACGTAACACTTAAAAATGGGAACATATCTGGATTCCTCTTGGTCAGATGAAAATAAGGAAGGAGAGAAAGGGGCATGCAGTCAAATTCCCATTGTTCAAAACTGTGGTTTATCATGATATCTAAATATGGACATGGTATATTATGATTGAAATTAATGCATAAGCTTTCAGATGCCTTTATTTATTTATTTGCTTGTTTGTTTGTTTGTTTTATTGGATTTATATGCCGCCCTTCTCCCTGAGGACTCAGGGCGGCTCACAACAATTAAAAAACAATACAATACAAAATTTAAAACAGTATTAAATTTCAATTAAATCCAATAAATACTTTAAATAAAAAAGTGGGAGAGCAGATTTAAAAATGGGATCGAATTAAACAAATATTTAAAAACTAACAATGGGCTCATCCAAGACCTGCACATTGAAAGAGGCAGGTCTTTAGAGCACGGAGTAATATTCCCCCCTCCCAAATTCCCAGGCACTAAAATGTGGCACGTGAACGCTTCTAAGTAAAATATGGCTTCCAAAACTGACAGCTATATGATGCTTTCTGTAGTTGAATAATGAAAGGAAAGAAGAAAAGGAAAGCATAGCCAAGGAAAGAGTGGAAAAGAAGGAACATGATATTTTTGTGCTTTTTTGGCTTGTTCACCTTGATATAATGCTATAAGTATAAACTCTCCTGTTTGAGCAGGGGGGTGGACTAGAAGACCTCTAGGGTCTCTTCAAACTCTATGATTCTATTCTATTTAATTTCAGTCTGCCTGACTTGGACATCCTGCGAGAACCTGCTCACATTCCCTTACTTTCATGAAGTAAGGGGGTAGAGCTTGTAGGCAGCCTTTAGTTGGGGAAACAAGACATTTGATATGCCCCCAATTCTATTGGCTTTCTGCAAGCTATTAAAAAAACTAAATTATTTTGGAAGACCAAAATATTATTAGGGATGAGCTGATGCCATCAGACTGTCTGGTTATTGTGTAGTTATTTAAATTCATTTACCATGGATGTCTTATTGTATTGTATTGGTGTCGGTGAAGCGCCAAGAGTCTTTTAGATTGTGGTCATTCATATCTAATGCATAAATGAATAAAAAAGCATTTTGTGGGTCGGTCATCTTATTCGTTACCCCAGTTTAATTTATAGCATAGATAATTTTGCTTTCTTCATGGCAAATAAATTTCTGGATATAGTTCAATCTATTTTGAGAGCATATTTAAATGAAAAATCTGTTTCACATAGAAGGACAAATGAGAATGGCTGTTACCATCATCTTTATTGCACTAAATTCCTTTGCACAGATTGTTCTTGTTACTACTGCTTTGAAAATATCTACACAGGATAAAACTCCTTTCTGTAAATATGTGCCATACGCATAGCTTTAAAAAAAAAAGAGAGAATTGAGGAACAATTTGGATATATAATTTAATTCCAGGAAAATTCTTGTACCTACCCCGACTTTAATCATATGGTTCTCATGTTCACTGAGGTTTTGTGGGCCCTAATAACAAAATTCCCTATAAATCCGTAAATCTAGATCAATGGAGAAGAAAAGGCTAACATTAACTAATATTTTAATTTAAACCTTCATCATGATGGTTGCAATGGCAAGAGATTTTGGTTAACCTATTTCTTGCTCCCTGTAACAGTGTCTGTAAGGAAAACTTAACTTAAATTGAAAGTAAAATTATTTAAATACCATTCATAATTGGTCATTGTATATTTACTATTCCCTGCCCACCACATATAAATTTAGGAGAGTTATGGAAGTGATACTCAGCTTTGAGGTTGAATAGGATTATATCCTTTAGGCCTCAGATAGAACAGTTTTCCACAAAACCATATTAGTTTTGCATCCTAATTAACCTTGTGTATCCAAAATTGCCAAGTCTATTTGAATATTCTCTTATATTGAAGAATATTATCGCTTTCTCAAGACTGTAGCTGGCCCACAATTACATAATTCTGTTTCCTCCCTCATTTTCTTTTTGTTTAATTAATTAATTAATTTAATTTAATTTAATTTATTAAATTTATACCCCGCCTCTCTTCCCTGGTCAGTGTGGCCATGATATATCAGGTAAATCAGATATCAGGTAAATTCAAATGTTTATTTCCACTTTTGTCAATTAGACTGGTTTAATTTTTAAATGAAATATTCTGGGTGCTTGGAAACTGTTGTGCTCCAAAGAGAGGCATTAACTACGTCCTTTGGGGTTGGGTGCTTTTAGAATGATTGGCCTTTAGAATCCTTTTTGAAATAAGCCGACCGTAGAAATACAAGTCAATGCATTTGAATATACCGTATTTTCTGAACCAGGAGGCAAGGGCGATAGTTGCATCTTGGTTACACCTGTTTGCTCTGTATGGGGTTACCCCTGAAAGCAGTTGGAAGCCTTAACCACTCCTAATGTTTGCTTACTGCAGGTAAGTAGTAGAA
>JANHGC010005500.1:24127-34282 GCA_027560395.1 Boaedon fuliginosus | reverse complement strand
AGGCTGAGCCAACCCTGAGCCTGGTGGGATTCGATCTGACAACCTGCTGAACAAGTCAGCAGAGACTGCAGGGCTGCCTTTAACCTCTGCGCCACCCAGGCTCCATAATATATAAATATATACATCTAGTCACAGGTTCCTTGAGTGGAAGGGGCCCCACTCCCGAGGTGGTTTGTCAGTATGGGAGTGCAGCTGAGGCTTAAGGCCATGTCACTATGAATCCTTAGAAATAAATCCCACAAAACTTTTGTCTGAATGGGCAGTTTTAGGGCTCTTTTACACACTATTTTGTTTCTGTTTCTTTTAAGGAAGCGATATTGGAAGAGCAAGAAAAGAAAAAGAGCACAAACCTGTATGTATTGCACATAATTTTTCCATCTAGTGATATGTAATTGATCAGAGAGAGAGAGAGAGAGAGAGAGAGACCGAAGCCACATCTGTCACTTAAACCTATTATTATATAAGTTACTGGAATGGTTTGAACCTCTTCTCTGTTTTCCCCCTCCTTCAGGGCGGTGACGATAACCTTAAGAATCATTGCAAATATCTTGGTGCTCCTCTCCCTCGCTGGAAGTATTTACATCATTTATTTTGTAGTCGATCGATCCCAGAAATTGGAAAGGATGAAAAAAGAACTGACCTTGTGGGAGAAGAACGAAGTAAGAGCACGCTTTCTTAGCTTCAGACTTCATTTGCCTTGATCCTTTTCTTCCTTGACGGAGCTCCTGTATCTATACGGTTTATGAGCCACGATGGTGATGATGATCCTATATTGGATAGCAACGTGCGTGTGTTTTGAGATGCTTGCCATCCACACTCCTGCAAAGCTATGGGAGAAATTTTGTTCCATTTGCCTTTTGGTACCGACTTTCTTCATTTCAGGCTTTCAAATCAACGAATTAAACTGAAACTTGACTGTATTCTGAAACGCCTGGGACTCAAAATGTTTACACGCTCACTTTTAAGACATCACATAAAGATAACACAGGCCCCCAAATGTATAATTTGCTGAAAATATTAAATGCATGCATTCTGTCACGAAAAAAATCACTTGCTCAAGTGGCTTTCAGGAAAATGAAGGTGAATAGAAATGCCCATACAAAAAAATGGATATCGCTCTCTCTAAATGTTTCTGTTGGTGAGTGTTTGTGCCCAGGATTACTTAATTGGGTGCATTTTTGAGTTGTGACACCTATCCGTCAAAGATGACGTTCTATAGCTCTCACTGAAGAGCTATATTCTGATATACATGATGGTTTAATAGTTGCATAAAAATCAAGCACTTTTTTTTCTGAAAATAACCCATTCCTCTCTCATTTCCAGGTGAGTGTGGTTGTCTCTCTGATCACCATGCTTGCCCCATCTGCATTTGAACTGATAGCTGCACTAGAGATGTATCACCCCCGGACTACTCTACGCTTCCAGCTTGCCAGGTGTGGGAAATCAACTGCATCCCAACAACTTACCTGTAGCAAAACAAAAATGGCCTCTGTCATTTCCACAGGGTGTGACAGATGGGATAGGAGCGGACTTACGGTGGGAAAACATTTGCCAATTTTTGTCTCTTGTTTTTTTTTTTCCCTCCCAGAGTTTTGGTCTTATATTTGGGAAATCTCTACAGCTTGATCATTGCCCTTCTGGATAAAGTGGATAGCATGAGCTTTGTGGTAAGTTGCAAGTCTTAACCATCTTGGGTAGCAAGATGATCTCTGCGCTTTGCAATAATCCTCGTGAAACCAGTAGGGATTTTGGTGAACCGAAAAAACCTCAGCAAACAGCAGGGACAGAATTATGCCCCTGAAACTCTCCAACACTCCATTGTAAAAATGACATAGTGTTTATTTTATTTATTTATTACATTTTTTTATTTATTACATCTTTATGCCGCCCAATTCCCGAAGGACTCTGGGCGGCTTACAACATGGATAGCAATAGCACTCAGATGTTATACACTGCTTATCAGAGCTTTACAACACTCCCCAAGCAGTTGCAGAGTCAGTTTATTGACCCCAACAATCTGGGTCCTCAGATTGTGTTAACTAACTCTCTCATATTCTGCCTTGTCCCCTATACTTGTAATATTTATTTTGAAAAATATTACCTCGTAAAGATTATCCCATTTGGATAGGAGTATAAAGAATGATTTTATAGCAGAAATTCAACCCGCCCAATTCACGACGGAACAGGATAAGTTGTATTTCTGCAGGTAAAAAAAGAAATAATATATAAGAATAACAGAATATTCAATTAGTTTAACCTCCATCCCCTAAGCAGGGATGTGCTGGCTGTTGTGATTGCATTCCAAAAAGGGAAATTGGAAAGACAACATTAAGTATACTCATGATAAGAAGTAAACATGCTTTGATTTAATTTAAATGTTTTAAGTACTTTTTTTTTCTCTTCGCACACCGGCAATTATAATTAAGCAGTAATTTTGGGGTAGGAGGTTCTACTGCCTAAATTTTAGCAAAGCCCATGTGTATTCTTGAGGCTGCAGACTGTGGCTTAAAAGCTTTAAAACAGGACTGGGAAGGTGGAAGGATCGCTCTCTGAGATTAAATGTCGATGTATGATTTCAGGAGAACGAAGTTCATAAAAATAGAAGCAACCCCACTACCTTCCTAGCAGCAAAAATCCTTCTGGAGCAGAACTTTTCAACCCCAACTCCAAATATGCAAACGACTAAGAATGGCACTTTCCTCCTATCTGAGAATCACACCCAAAGCTTTGCTCACCTGGTTGAACTCAACAACCACACAGCACCTTACGATGCCAACGGCGAAAGTCACCAAAGCCAATGCTGGGAGACCTACGTTGGCCAAGTATGTCTCATCCTTACCCAAGCTATTTTTTTGTTCCTTTTGATGGCACCAGAACTGAAGAAATGTTTGGCATGAAGATCAAGGGAGACCTACCGTATCTACCCACCCTTACTGTTTTTGCTTCTGCTGTTTCTAAAGTATCAAGGACCCTCCTTGCTTATTATTTTTTTTTAATAAATACTCCCCTTCCAAATATGTTACCCATTTCAAAGTTAAATGCCTAGGTAGTAATACACGTTTTGGGGGTTGTGTGTGTGTGTGTGTTTTAAAGTGTTACTGTTGCTCATTGCATTCCGTTTGTGGTTTGTTTCAGGAGATGTTGAAATTGTCAATTATCGATATGCTGTTCACAGTAGCTAGCATCCTCCTGATCGATTTTTTCCGTGGGCTTTTTGTCCGGTACTTAAGTGACTGCTGGTGCTGGGATCTGGAAAGCAAGTTTGTAAGTATGGATTTAAACAAATAATAAAAAGGGACAAATTGGAGCCCTGGTTAGAATGCAGTATATTGCAAGCTGACTCTGCCCGCTGCCAGGAGTTCGATCCTGACCGGGTCAAGTTTTATTCAGCCTTCCATTCTTCTAAGGTGGGTAAAATGAGCACCCAGATTGTTGGGGGCCATAGACTGACTTCGTAATCTGTTTAGAGAGGGCACAGTGAAGTGGTATATAAGTCTATGTGTAATTGCTATTGCTATATTCCATGGATGTACGACCCCTCCTAAATTTATTTACTTACTTACTTACTTGTTTGTTTATTTGTTTATTTATTTATTACATTTTTATGCTGCCCAACTCCCGAAGGACTATACACTGCTTATCAGAGCTTTACAACACTCCCCAAGCAGAAGAGTCAGCCTATTGCCCCCAAACAATCTGGGTCCTCATTCTACCAACCTTTAGAAGGATGGAAGCCTGAGTCAACCTTGAGCCTGGTGGGATTCGATCGGACCACCTGCTGAACAAGTCAGCAGAGACAGGCTGCAGGGCTGCATTTAACCCCTGCGCCACCGAGGCTCATTCTTCCTTCTCCATTGCTTTCAGTGAGTGGTACACAAGATTTTTAACCAACAGATGGCGGTGTTCCATTGATTTCATCTGAATCAATAACTAGGAGAGCAGATCTCACATTCACAGAATGCCTTAAATCAGTATTTCTTAAAAGTCTGGACAGAGGAACCCTGAAATCCCCCAAGGACCCTCTCAGGGGGCCTGCCAAAAAATAAAATTAGTTGTCAGCCTATGTTGAAAAATATTGCAATATTGAAATCCCTGCAAACCATCATGAGAAGCAGTTGTGGCAGCAAAGACATCAGACTTTGTAATACAGTAAATAATGATAAATACAACCCATGCAAACAGAAACTCTTTCTTCCTACAACATATATTTTTTAAAAGGGTCAAAGGGAGCTGAGAGAAAAAAGGTGCATGAAACATCACCCCAGATGTATCTCTTTTTTTTAAAAAAAGAATTTGTTACTGAATCTTTTTGTTGTTGTTCTTATTTTGCAGCCAGAATACGGGGAATTCAAAATAGCAGAAAACGTCCTGCATTTGGTCTACAATCAAGGGATGATCTGGTAACAAATTAACTTCATTCTGTTGATCTTACAGTTTGTTCATCTTTCAGGAACTTACAGTCTTTGAACCCCAGACCTGTAACTGCATTCCAAAAAGGGACAATGTTTACTGAGGGTTGTATTAGTGTTAGCTTGTCTGCATTAGTAGTTCCTTGATTGGGGCATTGTCTAGTCGATAGTTGGTCTAATGTTTATCTTGGTGTGAATCTCTCAGAATATGGGGAATTCAAAATAGCAGAAAATGTCCTGCATTTGGTCTACAATCAAGGGATGATCTGGGTAACAAATAACTTCATTCTGTTTATCTTATAGTTTGTTCATCTTTCAGGAACTTACAGTCTTTGAACCCCAGACCTGTAACCGCATTCCAAAAAGGGACAATGTTTACTAAGAGTTGTATACTAGTTGTATAGTGTTAGCTTGTTCTGCATTAGTAGTTCCTTGATTGGGGCATTGTCTAGTCAATGGTTGGTCTAATGTTTATCTTGGTGTGAATCTCTCTGCTCGTGTGGAGGATGGCCAAATTCATCTCTTCATGTTGGCCAAGCTCATCAGTAACCAAACCCATTCTGAGTGAAGCAAGGAAAAACGTGTTCATTGATAGCTTACTTCCCCAATTAATACATGGGTGAGTGGGCTCTGGTTGTCTCCCTTCCTAGGATGGGAGCCTTCTTTTCCCCTTGCCTGCCTGCGTTCAACGTCCTCAAGCTGATCGGGCTGATGTACCTGAGAAGTTGGGCGGTGCTGACCTGCAATGTCCCTCATCAGCAAGTCTTCAGAGCTTCAAGGTTGGTTGGTTACTTCACATATAGCCCCCCCCAACCCCGTATCATCACAGAAACAGCAAAACACAAGCGCTTCTACAGTAATTGTTCTCACAACTGTTGGTGAAAATAAAAACAAAACGAAAAAGAAGCATTGAAGGATCAAAAAAATCAGAATAGATTAGACCCGCGAGTTTGTTTAATTTGACTTGGCTTTTTAAACCTAAAAGTTAAACCTATGGAGTGTATTCACAAAACAAGGGACTTTGGAGGTCTTCTAGTCCAACTCCATGTTGGTACTTGGCCTTATAGTTGGGGTTTTAAAAGGCCTTCAAATGCTAGAGATGTAGTGGGGTGTAACACTTTGCGTAACAAAGCGACCTTCCTTTTCAGATCTAACAACTTCTACTTAGCTATGCTTCTATTTATGCTCTTTCTGTGTATGCTCCCAACTATCTTTGCAATTGCCCGCTACAAGCCATCTCTAACCTGTGGCCCATTTAGGTAAGTGGATACTGGCATGGCTTCATTTCATATTTTTAAGCAACATTCAAAGCAATCACCTAATTTGTGCTAACTTTTAAAAAACCAGGGAAACCTCTACAAAATCAGAGCTCATTCCACAGTTAATGTTATTGGAGGACACTGCGGTCGTCGAGCACTGATTTCTCATAATTAGATAGCTCTATGCATGCATTTTATGCATCATTGTCATAAAATGAAGGACACGTGCCATGAAAATAAACAAGATTTGAAAGTTTGGGTGCAGTAAAGAACTGGGTTGAATTTGGATAGGCTGCTGATCTACACCTCTTAATTGGTTTTATTTACTTGGTCTTCTGAGAGCTGAGGTTCATCAACAGGTTCCATCCTGTTCTAGGATGGACTTTATCCTTCCAACTGGCTCAGTTGGGGGGTATTTTTCCCCCACGGAAATAAAAGGCCCAAAGTCCTAGTTCAGAGCTTGGCTGTGAACAGAAAATTATTTTGAAATGTTTAAAGTGCTGCACGTTTTCTGAGACAAAAAAAAAAATTGAATGTTTCTCATCTAGCGGGCAAGAAAAAATCTATGACATTGTGTCTGAAACTATTCGAAATGACTTTCCTCCCTGGTTCAACTCTGTGATGGCTTACATCAGTAGTCCTGTGGTGGTCCTCCCAGCTTTGTTATTACTCTTGTAAGTCTAAATACGTTTATTTGATTTTATGGTCAGTATTTTGAATGGGCTCCAAGCTATATGTCCAGAAGAATCTGGCCATGTCATTATTCTGGGAGAACGTCCATTTTAGCCAGCAAACGAGAGAGGCTAAGAAATAAGGATACCGAAAAATATATCTGCATTTAGATAGCTAATATATTGGGTTATGCCTAGTGCCTTCTAAGTATTAATCCGGTCTGCTCTGGCTTAGCTTCTAAATCCAAATAAGGTGACTACTCATTGCCAGTTGCTGGGAAGAAATCTTATTATGGAAACAAATTATTGAAAAAACGTTTATTCAGGTCTTTCAATTTAGTGTGATATAAATCAAAGACACCTCTCCTGATATTATTATTTTTCCCTCCAGCATGCTAATATATTACCTGCAGAGTATTGCGAGGTCATTAAAATTCACCAACAACCAACTAAGGATGCAGATCCAAACAGTAAGTGCTGACCGAATGCTCCTACCATGTTTTTGATACTTTTCTAGAAAATAAAATTAATTCTTAACAGGAAGAAGAATGCATCAACAGGTGAGTAGCTGTGCAGATCACTTTTACACCCATAGACTTTATTTGATGTTTCAGCACAGTGTTTTGTTTTTCCAACAGAAATATTACCGTATATAAGGCTGGACTTTTAATCAATTAATTTGGTATCTGTTTTAGGAAAGAACAGAAGACAAGAAAAAAGTGGTCCAAATGGCAGCAGGTGAGCAGAAACTTCCATAAGACACTTGGCGTTATTGGACTGTTTTGTTCAGCCATCTTTCCCCCCAAAATGCAATCTTAATCAAAAGCAAAAGCAGTCATATGAAACATATGGAGACCAGCCTAGTTATATTTACTGGCTGCAGAAAAGAACCAGAAGGAGATTGTGACAAATTTCAGACCAATGCATTCATTAGAGAATCAGCTTTTGGAATTCTTACAACCTGAGCTACGAGCAGCATTCAAGAATTCTGCAAGAATTCTGGGCAACCTGTTCCCACTGAGGTTTTGAATTTAAGATAGTCCCAAGACATGCTTTGTTTTACTTTGGTTGTGGCTTATAATGTTGGCACGTCGTGGTTTATGGTTTAGGATAACGTGTGAATTCCAGCTGCCGGTTCTTGTTTTAACAAACCATGATTAAAGCATGAGGAGCAAATTCAGCTGGAGGATGGTAGCTGGGTTACCAGGGTTGTACTTGGGCACTCTCGTGCATGGATCAGATATGTGCTACACTATATTGATCAGTTCCAGCTGATGACTTGAAGATGCTATGATTGATTTCCCCCCCCTAAATTTTATTTTTTAGCTAGAATCCAAAACGTGGAAGGAAATGGCAAGAGGCCCGAACAGGAGACTGACGCCATCAGTCAGGAGTCTTCAGCTCGGTCCTCAACCCCTAGGAAAAATGGCAGTGTAGTAAACTTTGAGTCTCCCAAAGCCAGCCAAATACAGACAATATCTCAATCAGTACCACCACCTGAAATACTGAAAGCAGTGGGCCCATCCCCAGCAAAAGATAATCCAGGTGTTCCAACACCTGTAGTGCCGATACCCATCACTCCGACGCCGCCAATTCCTGAGATGGTGAAGCCTAGAACAGAACCTTCAATCAACAGGTAAGACCCTTCCCAGGAACTAGAGAGAAACCAGAGACAGTAACTGGCCAAAGTCACCCAGCTGGCTTTCATGTGGGACTAGAACTCACTGTCTCCTTGTGATTGCCCTGAGGTCACCCAGCTAGTTTTCATGCCTAAGGTGGGACTAGAACTCACTGTCCCCTTGTGATTGGCCCATAGTCATTCAGGTGGTTTTCATGCCTAAGGTGCGACTAGAATTCACCGTCGCCTGGTGATTGGCCCAAAGTCACCCAACTGGCTTTCATGCCTAAGGTGGGACTTGACCTGCGGTCTCTTGCTTTCTAGCCTGGTGTCTTAACCACCAGACCAAACCACTTGGCCATCCTGTCCCTCCCTTCCTTTCTTAGATACCCGAACGCAATCCATGGGAGCGCTAGTGAACTCTGCAAAGCCAAGGTCTATACTCCTGTAAAGGTGAAGAAACCCACGGAAGATGTCCATTCAGAACCCTTGTTCAGAAAGAGCCTCCCACAAATGAAGCCGGAGCCTCACGGGGCCCCCGGGGGCCCCCCTTTTGTGGGCCGCAGAGCTCACACAGCCAAGTACTACATTGTCAACGAGCATCAGCCCCGCAAAAAAATCCTCCGGGCCACAACTCGGCTGCCAAGGAACGTCCGGATGGACGAGGCGGGGGACTTCGTGGAGTTGTATCCACGTCACATCAGAAGATACGTGGTGCGAACGCCCCGCAGGGCCTACTCGCCTCATTACACTGAGGAGGAGGAAGAGTACAGAAGAGGCGTCGCGAAGCAGACTCACCGCCCGCGGTCCCTGTCGGACCTCCGAGCCCCTCCTTGCTTCTACGTTGGGGAGTGGACCGACAACCACGTCCTGCCAAGCAGGTCCCTAGCGAAAATGCACTACAAGTCTTGGGAAGATGGCTTTGGGTTGACTTACGGCAGGGGACCCCATCCTCACCGAAAGATACACCTGAAGAACATCGAATTTGACCAGCACTATCCGGAACACCCTGGCAAAGCCAAGCCCAAGCCCAAGCCGGTTCCCTCTCCCACCGAATCCGACTCCATCTCCCCTGAATCGAGCAGCGATCCGCCCACCAGCGGCAACGATCAGTACATCCAAGTCATCCCCAGCAAGGAGAAATATCTGAAACCAGGAGCGAAAGGAACCCCCCAAAAGACAAAGTCCAGTGTGGAGTTGAACCTGGCCGAAATGAACGACCTGATATGCTCCAATGTCTGAAGTGGGGAGAAAAGACCCCAAGCTTTGAGAACTGAGGGACCCTCAGAGCTCTGTCGGGGACCCCCCAAATCCCAAATGCTTCTGCTTTGCGTAAGCATCGCTACGTTCCACTAGAGGGTGGCTGTTGGGTTAGCTCCATTCCGGTAACGTTCTCTCTATTTGCTTATCCTTGGCTGAATGATCTTCGCTCTATAATTATACCGCAATAAATGATCATTTAAAATCATCTGTAACAAGCATAGAGAAGAAGCGGATCCCACACTCTGAATCTCGGTGTATTTAAGCAATGGATTCTGGCATCAGCACAGGCCAGCTCGCCGGTTGACCTTGCCAGTTCAATTATTCTGCTCCTTCCAAATGTTAAATAAACAGTTCGCATACGGTTGAATGGTCAACTTTGATTGATTGATTGATTAGATTTTTATCCCGTCTTTATTCCTTTGTAAGTAACTCAAGGCAAACCTAATACTCCTCCCTCCTCCTGTTTTCTCCACAACAACCCTGTGAGGTGGGTTGGGCTGAAAGAAAGTGACTGGCTCCAAGTTACATTGGAGTCCTACATATCATGTCACCCCCGTCGTCCTTCTTTTCCCTAGGCTAGCCAGATCCAAATCATGCAACCCTTCTTCCTGTATATTTTTGTCTTTTTAATCCTCCTAGTAGTTGCTCTTCTTTGCACTCCCCCCAAATGTCTCTTCGTCCCTATCCCACCTTGCAAAGTTGTTGTTATGAATCCCAAACCCGGAGGGGGAAACACCCCGGGCTACCTCCTGCTCCATCCACAGCCCCAGCCAGGAGGAACCACCCAAAAACACCGAGCTGACGGGGGGGCTGTAAAACAGCCCCTGCTTCCACCGGTGCAACTGGTAGGCAGGAGTAGTTCTTCTCGTCCCTTAGGGACGGTCGGGCCTTTTCCCAGCCCGGATCCTCCGTTTCTCACGAGACTTCCCCGAGCG
>JANHGC010005499.1:0-17490 GCA_027560395.1 Boaedon fuliginosus | reverse complement strand
ATCCTGGCCTTCCTGCGCCCAGCCAACATCAGCGAGGAGGAATTGCAGCTGGATCCCAAGCGCTTCTGCAGCCCGGATCTCCAGAAATTGCTGGGGCCCATCTTCGACCCGCCCGGGGCCCAGAACTCGGCCGGGGGCACCGGGCGGGCAAAGCCTCCCACCCCGCTCCCCAAGATGGCTCCGGTTGTTAAGAAGGTGTCTGGGAATCACAATCTAGTAAGGGAACCTGGAGGGACACTCTGGGGGTGGGGGTGTCTGGGTTTATTCATTCGTTTATCTGTCTATTTGGCTTGGCCATCCATCAGTCCATCCATTCATCCATGTCTGTCTTGTCTGTCTATATCCATCCATCCATCCATCTCTCTATGTCTATCCTCTATCTATCTGTCTATCTTATCCATCCATCCATCCATCTATCCATCTATATATCTATCTTATCTATCTATCCATCCATCCATCCATCCTTCTATCTTATCTCTGTCTGTCTGTCTGTCTGTCTGTCTGTCTATCTATCTATCTATCCATCAATCCATCCTTCCATATCTGTCTTGTCTGTCTATATCTATCTACTATCAATCATCGATCGATCGATCTATCCATCCATCCGTCCATCCATTTATCTATCCCTCTATCTATCTGTCTGGGTCTGGTTAAAAAGATGTAGGGTAGAAGGGGCCAGAGCCGTACACCCTTCTGCCCTCTCTCTCTCTGCTGATCACCTTGTGGTGACTTTTCCCTGTCTCCAACGACCTCCCCTTGACACCTTTGGGGGTGAAGTTGGCAGCCAGGCGAGGGCTTGGGCCAGCCTTCAGCCTCCTTTCCTTTCCTTTCCCCCTTCCTCTCCCTGAAGTCGGACCTGCCAGAAGAGTTGATCTTCGACATGGAGACCGTCCAGAAGCTCTTTGCATCCAACAAGGAGGAGCAGAGCATGGAGACGGCGCTGCAGGTAGGACCGCTGGGGGGGTTGGGTCGGTTGGGGGGCTTATGGGTCCCTTTACGACCACATTCCATATTTAACGGCTTTATCAGATTTATACCCCGCCTCTCTCCCCCAGTCAAGGGGAAAGGCAGCTGGACTTCCTTGATTTATTGTTTCAAAACATTTCCCTTCTCATTCAAGAAGCTTCTTCGGTTCTAACAGGACCACACGAGCTGAAAGGGGCCTTGGAGGTCATCTAGTCCAACCCCCTGCTCAGGCAGGAAACCCCTAGAACATTTCGGACAAATGGTTGCCCAATCTCTTCTTAAAACCCCCCAGGGATGGGGCAACCACAACTTCTGGTTGCAGGCTGTTCCACTGTCCTCCCTGTCAAGAAATTTCTCCTTAATTCCAGGTTGCTCCTCTCCTCGGTCGGTTTCCATCCGCTGTTTCTTGTCCTGCCTTCTGGTGCTTTTGGACAATAGGTTGACCCCCACCACCACCTCTTTTTTGTGGCAGCCCCTCCAACACTGGAAGCCTGCCCTCCTGCCCCCCTTTGCCCTTCTTTTCATTAAACTGGACACCCCCAATTCCTGCATCCGTTCCGGAATCTATTGAGAACGCTCTGCTCCCCGTTGCAGGATTACGAAGGCCTCGACTTAGAGATGCTGGCTCCTTACATCTCGATGGATGACGATTTTCAGCTCAGCAGCACCGACCACCCTCCCTGGCTGACCGAGAAACGAGGAGATCCGGGGACAGGGCCCCGGCCCGCCTCCCCGCCTCCGAGGCCTCGCTCTCGCAGTTTCCACGGTGTGACCCCGCGCCCGCCCGAACCGGCTCCTCTTCCCCGCTGGGGCAGCGACAGCAGTTTGAGCCAAGGCCGCCCGGTCGAGACCCCTCTGGCCAACTCGCCCTGCGGAGAAGGCCAGGTGGTGGAGATGGTGGCATCGGTCAAGATCCAGTCTGTGCAGGACGGGAGCGGTCTGAGTGGCCAGAGGTCTCCCTTGGGCGGGAGGAAGAGGTCAGTCGCTGGCTTGAACGGTATCAGGATTTGGAGGGCGATAACACAAAAAATAGAGAAGGGGGGGGCTTTGTCGGGCCCAGCTCATCCCCCTTCCCTGTTAGAAATGGGAAGTTTAAAATCAGATTCGTTTTGAGGAACGGGGGCGACCTTGTGGCAGTGATTCTTTAATCAGCTCATCATTGAAAACAAGAGTTGGGAATCCTTTTATCGATGGTTAGAGAATAAAGACGAAAGCTAGAAATAAAAAGAAGACTAGTGAAATAGAGAAAACATGTTTGTAGAATTAAACAAGTTAGGATGAGAATTGTTATAATAAGGCGATGTATTATGCATATTGACATTAAGCTCAGAGCAAAGAACTAACACGAAGGTCATGAATATGGTTGCACACGACCATCGTTATTGCCCAAGGCTGCTGTACCCAGACGACATGCTGTTTAACGGAAGATGGGTTATTTGTAAAATAAAATAAACATTTAATTAAAAAGAAAAAGAAAACAGAGCTTCTCAACCTCGGCCACTTTTAAGATGGGTGGACTTCAACTCCCAGAACTCACCATGGCTGGCTGGGGGATTCTGGGAGTGGAAGCCCCTCCCTATTTTAAAAGCTTGAGAAACATTGTTTTAAAATACGTGCCCTTTTCCGCCGTTCCCCCCCAACAGGAGTCGGGAGATGAGCCTGGATGAGGAGAGGGATCTCTTCCTGGAGACCAGCCCCGCCAAGCGTGCCCATAACCATGAGGCCGAGGGGTTCCTGATGCCCTCGCTGAGCCTGGTAAGTTCCGAGGTGCCCCGTAATCCATTGGGAGAGGAGATCGCCCGGCATGAAGCTGGCACACCCGCCTGTGCCCACCCACAACTCCTTTTGCGAGACACCACCTTCCTGTTCTGCCAGGGCTTCCTGCTGAGTGTGGAAGAGTGTCTGGATGCCCGGTCCGAGCGGGGCTGCGGGGGCACCGTGGCCCTGGGCAAGAAGCTGCTGGCCCTGGAGGAACCCATGGGTGAGTGCCACTGGAGTCTAGAATTGAGCGGTTGTGTGTACAAGGCTTGGTGGGGTCAGCCCAGAGCCCCTGTCCTGTGCTTTGGACTCAGCGGTCCTGAATGAACATTTCTCATGAGTTGGGCCCCTGATGGCTTGGCGGGGGAGAGTCCCGTGGGAGAGTCCTGTGAGAGAGTCCAATAGGGTCTCTTCAGGGCTCCCTGAGCTTGGTTGTTTTCTTGCAGACGTTTCATGACCCAACTAAGTGACTTCATCAGGGTTGGAAGGGGGTGGGGTTTGCCCTTTTTTTAATATATATATATATAGTCTTGTCGGGTGCAATCCACCACATCCACTCACAAAAGGCCCAAGTTTTTGTGCTCTACCTCTATTGCAAGACTGCTTGCCTTCCCCTGGGAACCACCAGATAAGCTCCCGTGGCATTGAGGTGGAGTCAGGCTTTATGCCTCTTGCAGCCGTGCAAGGATTCAAGGCTAGTTCCCCGCTTGACGCTTCCACCTCTCCCGGCTGGGATTTTTCAAGACTGTCTCTCGAGACGATGCTTACCCCCGGCCAGATTTGGAAGAGGAAACCCTGAAAAGGTGGTCCCAGCTCCTGATGACCTCTTCTCTCTTCTCACCCTCCCGGCTCTCTGCCCCCAGGCCTCTTAGGGGACATGCTGCCCTTCGTGGTGGACGGACCAGCACTGTCCCAGCTGGCCCTGTACGATGGCGAGGAGGAGGTCTCCGGGCGTGGCGGAGAGCACTTCCAGCTGGGGGAGGAGCTGCTAGTGGAGCTGGACCAGGCCACCTGAAGTGGCGCCCTTGACCGCCCCCCCCACCACTGCGCCTCCATCCCACACTCCTGCTCTGCAGATGGGACACCCGGAACCGAATCCAACCAAATGCCCTCGGGGAGGGGTTCCTCCCGGCCCCTTCCCCGCCCGTCCACCCTCCACTGGCGTTCTTAGGACTCTTCCTACCTCAGTCCCGTCCCCTTCCCCAGGCAGCCTCTCCCCTCGGTTGGGAGGAAGGCCACCCCATTTGGTGCTCATCCGCCTGAATGTTCTTGAACCCAAGAAGGAAGGGGGGCCAGGAGTGGGACCGATCCACGGAGGGGGAGGGGAGGGTGTCTGCTCTCTCCATCCCCCGAAGGAAGAGAAAGCACCACAGAGGGATCCCCCCGGACGAGAAAGAGCGGTGCAGCCACCCCGTGGGAGGCTCAGAACCCATGAGGCTGTGCCTTCTCCTGCGCTCGCTAGGACAGATCCTTCAGCAGGCGCCCAGGTTGCAGGACCAGCCATTCCTTGGACGAAGGGGGTCACCCCTTTGAAGGAGGTGAAAAGTGGGGAGAACCCGCCCCGAGAACAGGGGGGACATCCGCGTTAGCCCCTCGGGGGGGGACACACCTCTCCATGACTTCCCCCAACTTATGGTGCCTCCCATTGACCTCAGACCAAGGTCTCACCTTTTGCAAAGGTCAACCGGAGCTTCTGCTCCCGAGAGGGGCATATCTGGCCAGGTGAGAACACCTGTCCTGGACTCTCGAGTGGTCTTTCCCCCGCCCCCCTTAAGATGGCCAACTGATGGGATAATCAGTTCCCCAGAACAGAACCACACTGGTGCTTCGGCCCCCTCCGGGCCTTACTTAAAAAGATCTCTCATTCTCTCTGTTTACAACACGCTCTCGGCTCTGCCCACGTTCGGGGCGGAGGAAAGCGGACGCCATGTAGGAAACTAAGGCGAGCTGGAAAGGAAACGCGCAGAAAAGAAGCGAAGACCTATTTTGTATTGGTTATTTAGACAGGCCTGCCAGCTCCCCTTACCAAGCCGTCTCCAGGTGTGTTTTGAAGTGCAGGTAGCCGATCCGTGACTCAGCCAGCTGTCACGGCGAGCCAGAGCACACCTGGAAACAGCCTTTTTTTGGGGGGGGGAGACTGGAAATTTTGATGCCTGGAAGGGTGGGGAAAAAACTTGAATAGGAAACAACAACACCCCCCCCCTATTTTTTTAAAAAAATCCCCCAATGTTTCGAACCTGCCAGTCGTCAAAACTTTCCAGAAAAAAATAGAGGGGGAAAAAAAATCTATGGCAAAATCCAAAATCTTAAAGGAAGGACTGCCAAATCTAGAATCCGAAGAGAGTTTTTTTTTTCAAGAGCCTTAAAAGTATGGCCTAAAAAAAAACTCAGAAAAAAAAAGACAATCTCCACGACAGGCTTTTTGTAGGGAAGAGAACGGCCGCCCTTCTCTTCTTAAAATTTCGAGGACGGGCGGCCTGTCGCGAACGTCTTCGGTAACGGGGGGTGGGTGGGGGGAACCAACGCTTTTTCCTTAAAGCGAGTTTGAACCGGTGCTATGAAATGTTGTCCGTTGTTAGAAAATGACATTGTTGTCGATAGTTCAATCACTCTCTCTCTCTCTATATATATATATATTATTTTTTCCTACTTCCACGAAAGGGGGAATCGAAATTTTCCAAAAGGTGCTCTGATCTCTTGTGTTTTTTAACACCTCGATCCCCCTCCCTTGTCACGCTTACTTGGAAGTAAGTTGTGCTAAAATCCGCGCAGCTCAGTTCCAAGTAAGGATGGAGTATAGCTGGGTTTTTTTCAAACTTGGCTACTTTAAGGTAGGTGGACTCCCCCAGCCCCCCAGAATCCCCCAGCCAGCTTTGCTGACCGAGAAACGAGGAGCTTTTGTGCTGGCTGGGGAATTCTGGGGGTTGGGAGTCCACGCATCTCAAAAAGTTTGAAAAAAAAACCCCCGTCGTGTAGGAAGGGCATCCAGCTTTTTTAAAAGCCCGATTTTATGAATGTTTTACTTAGAAGCTACTCTCATGGTGCTCAGTGGATTTACTTTACGTTCGACTCAAAATCGATTGCAATCCTAACCGGCAGCATGGAAAAGGAACTCTGTTTTGGCTTGTGATGGGGGATTAAAAATGCTTTCCAATCAAATCCCCAAATGCCACGATTGGAAAATAGCCAAACCCTCCGCGTTTGCCTAACTCCCCAGCGGGCTTAAAAAAAGCAAAAAACGAGCCTCTTTTCCATTCTGCAAGTCCACGTTATCAAAGCAGACGAAGTCGATTCGCCTTTCCTCTGGTCCGGTCTTCGGGATTGAGGAGGCCCCCCCAACCCCCCCAAAGCTTTAATACTTAGATAAAAGGGGTTGCAGCTTAATTAAATCATCCAGAATGGTGGCCCAGGAAGGAGAACGTTGGCCAGTCGTGTTAAGTCCCGTTATAACGTTATCCCAGCAAGTCAAGCTTGATTTAGACTCGCTTCCAACTGCCCGGCAGGCATCGATCGACACATATTTTATATGCCGCAGATGGCTTGAGGTCTTCTAGTCCAACCCCCCGCATAGGCATTGCAAATGAATCTCTTCTTAAAAACCACCAGTGTTGGAGAATTCACAACTTCTGGTGGCAAGGAGTTCCACTGGTTAATGGTTTTAACTGTCATGAAATTTCTCCTTCGTTCTAAGTTGCTTCTTTCCTTGATGAGTTTCCATCCGTCATCCTGCCTTCTGGTGCTTTGGAGAATAGCTTGACCCCCTCTTCTTCTCTGGGGCAGCCCCTCAAATACCGGAAGAGTGCTCTCATGTCACCCCTGGCCCTTCTTTTCCTTAAACTAGCCATACCCAATTGCAGCAACCATTCCTTATACGTTGTAGTCCATCTTTCATTAAACAGCGTGGGTCCAAATACCGTGCGTAATAATAATTCACATTTTCATCACATTCGTATTAATCGTCCATTCTTAGCTTAATGTGTTAAATATGCAGCATTTCTAATATTTCAATTCTCCCAGTTTCTTTAATTCTATTAACATAATCTCAGTCTTTCTCTAGTCTTATTTTCTAGCTTTCATATCTATTCTCTAGCCATCGATGGGAATTATTCTATCGATATAGAATCGTCTTAAAGGATTCCATTTCTTCCTTCTCTGTTAACCATTTCTGCAGATTCTAATATTCTTCTGATCACATTCTCTTCCATAGGTATCTCTTTACTCTTCCAATTCTGTGCACAAATAGCTGCCCGGTAGTACACGAATAATCAAATGTGCATTCTCCTTACTATCAATTTCAGGTAAAATTCCCAACCGAAATATTTCAGGTTTCAGACCAATAGGTGAAATCCCATATTCCTGAAGGCAGGATCAGGCACCAGATAGGCCAACGGCGGCGCACGCTTCCCCAGTCCCAAGTCCGCGTTGTCCGGCGATGCGCACGCTGCATGCTGACGGTGGGACACCTTCCACGTTGTCATGTGCTTGGTCTTTCGAGCACCGCGTAGCCAGAACATCAACATTCACAGGATTATAAAGACCACGGCTACGAGAGGCAGGCTACATTCCCCGGCGTGCAGCGAGGCCGAAGTCTAAATCAAGCTGAAACACTTTGACCGAATAGCACATGGGATCTCGCCCTGGCCGAAATTCTCCTCTCCGCGCGCTCCCTTAAAATCCCCGCAGCCCTTCCCTACAAATACCCAGGGGCGTTCTGTCCATCAAGGCCTTTAGCGATGGGTTGGGAGGGAGGTCCCCCAAACGCCCTCTTTAGAAAAAAAAAAAGAACAAGTTTGCTTGTTTTTGTTTTCCATTTTTCTCGAGATCTCGGTCGGTCTCTAAAAACCCCTCAGTTGCTTAGCCCCACGGCCGCGCTACTTTTGACCGCAAACTTTTGACCCAACTTTTTTTGCATGTTAAAAGGTTGGATTTCGCACCCGGTCCCAAGCCAGGCTTAATCTGCACAACTCACTGCTTTCCCCTCCCGCTGTGCAAATCCTTTGGATTTAAAAATAATAATAATAATAAGGAAAACGGAGTGATAGGAGACAACGTAAGCTAAAACCAGTGTTTCTCACGCCTCCCTTAGGTGTGTGTATGTGTGTGTGTGTGTGTGTCCCGTTGGTGCTTGTGTCCGAGTAAGGTTGTCATTTAGCTGATGGGGAACCCAGGGACGCCCCCCCAACTTTGCCGTAGCAGGAGCGGCCGGGTTTCCCAGCTAGGTAACAGCCCCAGGAAGATCTATATTCCAGACGCTCCATGTTTTTTAGAACTTTAGCCAAGTTCTCTCATCCCTCTTGGTGCTTTCTTCTCCTCTGCCCCCCACACCCGTGGGGACACTCAGTAGGGGGGGGCAGCGCCCATCCGCAGATGTGAACGGGCCCACCCAGGACAGGCAAGTCCTGGCCCTCCTCGGCCCACGCACGATCGCCCCCGTTTTCCAGAGTGGGGCAACCCCCTCCCATCCAGCTGGGGAATGACCGTTTTGCAAAAATACCAGGGTCTGCCCTCCCCGCACGAGGCGGCCACGGGAAGGGCGAGCTCTCCTCGGGAGGCTCCCCTCCCCTCCCGTTCTCTTTCCTGATCAGCCGCGTACACAACCGCTGTCTTAAAAGAAGGGCCGGCCCTGCGCTGGACACCACCACCTTTGCCTCGGTCATCGTGGTTCACCCGTGCCTTCACATCGACGACTTCACCAGCTGCAGCCGCAAAACACAGCCCGGCCACGACTCCGGCTCCTTCCCCATCGTTCTCCCGGTCGAGGAGGGAAGACGGCCGTGGCCGGCGGCTGGCACAGCGGAACGGGAGAACGTGGCTAATTCCCAGACCGTCTTGCACAAGGTAGGTCCCTCCTTGGTGCCATGGAGCAGGGGTCGTCGTTACCGTTGCACGTTCCCGTGGCTTGGAACGCGAGAAGAATCATCGACGGGAGCCGCGACGACACCCGGCTCTGCTCGGACCTGCCAACCCGGACTGTTCCCCTTTTCGTCACGAGCCGAGCTCTCACGCACACCTACGTGTACATCCAAGATACAAGCGCACACACCGATGCAGTACACCAAGCACGCGCAATCTCACAAATCGACGGGCCGCAACTGGCTCAGGCAGCTGTATTTTTGTTTTCAAAAAGCCGCACTTGACAAACACGCACAGAACAATAGAATTTCAAAGCCAGGTGAAGAACGCAGGATAAGATATGTCTCTCTCTCTCTCTCTCTCTCTCTCGCTCTCTCCTCGTTTTTGTTGAGTTTGTTAGGATCCTAATTTTAAATCCCCAGCCACAGAGCAAAGGGGCATCTTGGCCTCCACTGACCGTCCGCTGTTCCATTTTGCTTTCTTTGTATCGTGTAACCTTTCAAACCCTTTCTTCTTTTCTTGGAGATCCTGGTGGGGAAAAAAAATGATGGCTCTCCCCGATTTATTGTCGCCGTTGCCGTTTTGCTGTTATCCTAGGAATTGTAGCTTTTTAACCCGATCGTCTGCCCCAAAGCTGGACCCTGCCGCTGCCTGCACGCTTCTCCTCTGAATATCCAGCAGGCCAGCTCCTCTTGGGAGAGGAGGAGCAAGAGGCCGGTGTCTCTGGGCCGCCAGCACCCGTGTCCACAACCCTCCTCTCTTGGCTGCAAGGGGAACGTGTCTCGCCTGCTGTGGCCGTTCGTACTTCTGGGGACGCGTCGTCTAAGGGCGACGCTTGGTGCTAAGCTCTCCCCCCCGAGCAACGGTGCTCTGTTCCTCCTTGAATTCCGACCACGGTGTGGCCATGGTGCTCTCGTCCCCTTTCCCAGTCACCTGGAACGGCTGCCAGCCAGCAACAACCGGGTGCAAACGCCCGCCCAATCCCGATGGAGATCTGACCTCCGGCTGGCAGTGCTGCCCAAGTGCCCATGGTGCTCTGCTCTCTCACACGCCCTCCCCTCTGCCCCGCCAGATGACCTGGAGGCAGTGGTGCTAAGTCCTCTTGCCCCTTTCTCAGCCCTTACTTGGAGGCCTGTTTGAAAAGAGAGAACGGCCCCCGGAAGAGCCTCTCGGCTGTTCGAGTCCGCCTTGACCGGCAAAAAGCCACGGGTGTTTCTTCCAGAGACCTTCAAAAGAGATGGGGATGGCGGCAGCTCAGGGCACCCCAAAAAACACCGGTCTCCGGGCTGCAGTTGCTCAGTTGTTAGCCATGCGGGCACCCTCCCTCCCTCTGCTCTGCAGCGGTGGTGGTGGGTGGACGATGGGCTGTGGGAAGCGAGTGGTCGCTTCCCCTTTGGTGATGGTTGCCACCTAACCCAAAGCAGGACGTCTACGGAGATTCTCAAATCTTCATGCTTGCCCCAAAGGTGAGGGTTTTTTCCTTCCAAAAAGCCAGCTGGACTTCCTCGTTTTTCTTTGGAAACATTTCCCTTCTCGCCTGAGAAGCTTCTTCAGAACTCATGAAGCTTCTTAGATGAGAAGCAAAATGCTTTCAATGAGGGAGAGAAAAAAAAGCCCAGATGCCTTTTTGGGGGGCAAAAATAAAAGCAACTCTTTGCCCTCCAGATGGGTTGGTCTTCTGCTGCCCTCCTCTCGGCCCGCTCCAGCCATGCTGCCTAGGAATGCTAGCAGCAAATATTCCAAAGTCCGAGGGGCATTCCAAGCTGATGAGATCGCGGTACAGCAGGGTGACCGACTGGCAGCCTGCCGACGTCGGCGCAGTGATCCTCCCACCGTCTCTTCCTAGACGGAGAAGAGTGGATCTTCAAGGGTCTCTGGAAGATCTCCCGCTCTGCCCCGCTACGATCCAGAGACACCACCTCTCGCTCTTCCCGCCACCCCCCTTTTACGCACACACATCGCCTTTCGCCCATGTTGTCGTGCCAGCCAGCATTGATAAGATTAAGGCCTGGAAGCTGCCTTCCGGAGACCTTTTCCCTGGTGGATGGGTCTCCTCGAGGTGATCAGCCTGCTCAACCTTCTCTGGGACCAGACTTCGAGATCTTTGGCCCAGCAGCAGACCCTTGTTTTTAATCTCGATGCTAATGGAGTCCAGCTATCTGGCCAGGTGCTCTGTGCAGTCTGGATGTGCGCCCCAGAGTGAGGCCCAGCATCTTGACTCCTCCAAAGCCAAGACTTCCTAACAACACTCCCTCCTTGTCCTACCAGCCTTTGAGGCTAGACATCCATAGTTGGGAGTCTTCGCTTCCCTCAAGTGCCTCGTCTTCGTTCCAACTGGTGGTGGTGGGTCCAAGTAATTCGGTTTTGTGCCAGGTTTGCTTATCACAGGACACCAGGCAAAACAACGCCATTATTGGCGACTTAGCGTGGTGGGATCCAAATGATCTCACCTGACATATAAAACCAAACTTTGCTTGATCATGTCCGATTATACAAACCTAACAATCCCAGATTTCGGGTTTCATCAATATAGACCAAGCATCCCTGCTAGGCCATCTCAGGAACATTTGACTTTTGAACGTGTTTGTGGCAGCTTTGTTGAACATGTGTAGTTAATGCAAACTGGTTATAGAGATTAAGAGGCCAATGATGAATAATATAGAGCCCCCTTTTTCAAAATCCGCTGTAGTGATAGAAGAGAGAACATCTGTAGCTCAGGGTTGAGATCCTTGGTATTCTCTTGAGTTGGTGGTTTTCTTGCAGACGTTTCATGACCCAAGTAGGGAACATCATCAGTGCTGGAAGGAGGAGGAGGGCTGTGAAGTTTGTGGCGCTCTCTGAGTTGGTGGTTTTCTTGCAGACGTTTCCTGACCCAACTAGGAGACATCATCAGTGCTGGAAGGGAGCGGGGGTTTGCTCTCTCTACAATGAGTTTGCTCTACAGAGAGCAAACCACCCTCCTCCTAGCACTGATGACGTTACCTACTTTGGTTATGAAACGTCTTCAAGGAAGCCACTAAGCTCAGAATGCTCACAATTTTAAAAGTTGGGAGGCAGAAGAGAAGATTTCCCCCTGGCAAATGGGAACGTCAAGAAATGCAAATTGTCCGCCCAATTGAATTTATAATCTGGAGTTTAAGTTAATCCAGAGTGACCTCGATGTTAAGATCAGGTTAAGTAGTATGTAAATAAGGAGAAGTTTCATTTTGGATGCCAACGATTGGGGTTAGCTCTTTCAGAGATGTCTGACTGGGAGGTTGTCCCAGTTGTTATGCCAGTTTCCCAAGTTCTGATGGCAAGGAATCCCCCTGAGCAGTCAATCCAGGGATCCGATTTTGGGATTTCTCTGCAGGAGATGTGAGAGGAGACCAATTTCCCCAGAAAAACCATCCACCTGCACACCTTAAACCAACCTCCAACTGGCAGAGAGCATCTTGATTCGATGTTTCTCAACCGGGGTGACTTTTTAAGATGCGTGAACTTCAACTCCCAGAATTCTGGGAGTTGAAAGTCCACGCAACTTAAAAGTTCGCCCAGGTTGAGTAAAACCCGTGGCTGGGCACCACACCTGTCTTTGGAAACCTGGTTGGCACGACAAGGACTTTTGGGAAGGCTGTTCCAAAGGCGATAAGCGTGCAGGAGGCGCCAGCGTCTTTCAAAGCTTTGGGATCTGTTTCATATATAATTTTTATTACATATATATATATATAAATATATATATTATTTTCCTCTTATCTTTGTGTATGGTTAATTTCCACCCCCACCCCCACCCTTCTCTGTGGCGGGATCAGGTTTGGCCCCTGTTATGTCTGTACGTATCACTGTTGTGAAACATAAAAATACGTCTGGTAACATGCAAAGGACTTTACGGGTGTGCGTGTGTGTTTTTTTTAACCTTAAGAAGCAAGAATAAGAAGGACCAGGTAAAAAAGAAACCCTTTGTGGGCAGGTGGGGGAGGCAGGTGGGAGGGGAGGAGAAAGCAGCTTCATTGAAGCAATTTGCAAAACCCAAGCAGTCCACTCCCCTTACGACACAAAGGGAGCCACTGTTGTTGCTAAGTAAGAAGCCGCGTCTGATTGTATGACGCAAGAGCGAGGACCTTTCCAAAGTTAACTTTGTTTTCTAACAGTCCTTATAAGTCAAGGACTAAGTCCTCCACTTGCGGCCACAAAGGAGCCCAGCATTCCTCTTCCTAGGCAAGACCGTCGTTGAAGTGAGTTTTGCGCCCCCCCTGCCCCGTTTTATGACCTTTCTTGCAACGGTGGCAGAGTGAATCACTGCAGAGGATCGTAAACCCGGTCGGTGAGTGAATCTGGCCTCCCCCATTGACTGGCCTTGTCTGGAGGTTGCAACAAGGGATCCTGGGACACACACACACCCCGGGACGCTGCAACCGTCATAAGTACATGCCAGTTGCCAATCATCCCAAGTGTGATCACATGACCGTGGGAGATGCTGCAGCGGTCGTAAGCGTGAAAAAGGGTCACGCAGGTCACTCCTATCAAGTGTCGTAACTTGGCGTGCTCGCTAAATCAACTGTTATAAGCCAAGGACCACCTGCCATTAAGGAAAAGATGGCTGCAATGTTATTTTTTAAAAAAAGGGTAGTAGTGCTGTATTAGAGTACAATAGAAGAGAATAACAAGAGTTGGAAGAGACCCGGGAGGTCTTCTAGTCCAACCCCCTGCTTAGACAGGAAACCCTATAGTACCATTTCAGAAACATGGTTGTCCAATCTCTTCTTAAAAACTTCCAGTGTTGGAGTATTTACAACTTCTGGTGTCAAGCTGTTCCACTGATTAATTGTCCTCACTGTCTGGAAATGTCTCCTTAGATCCAGGTTGCTTCTCTCCTTGATCAGTTTCCATCCAGTGTTTCTCAGGTCCTTTGGAGAATAGCTTGACCCCCCCTTCTTTGGGGCAGCCCCTCAAATACTAGAAGAGTGCTATCATGTCACCCCTGGTCCTCCTTTTCATTAAACTGGACATTCCCAATTGCAGCAACCATTCCTCATACATTTTAGCCTCCAGGCCCCTAATCAGTGAATCAATCAGAAAACTCTGGTCCTTGGAAATCATCTGCCTTCTCCTCATCCCACTAAGCCAATTCTGAAGTCCGTGTTCCTGAAGGCAGGATCAGACCCCAGATACGAGGCCGACATTGGCCAAACCTCCAGTACGTAGTCCTGGCCAACGTCCTTCCTCTCTTCTCCTGACGGAGCTTCTGGGCATCTACCGAAAGCCTCCCAACATCCAGGCTTCTGTGGGGCAGAGAAGCGGGCAACCCCGGCCGAATCCTTGCTTCGGCTTCAGGCGGCCAACACCGTGCCGACGGTCCGAGTGAGAGGGATGGAGGCGGAAAGAGTCAGACCCAGGAGGCCAAATCTTCTCTGCCCCTTTTCTGCAGCAACTGTCTTGTCGTAACAGCCCAGAAGCAGCAGCGTCGTTGGCAATATCTGCGCGTCAACGCATGATATGATGGTGGTGATGGATGATAATTTCTACCCTACCTAACACGCAGAGGGGATTGCAAGCTTTAAATGTCCAGGGAAGGGAACAGCCAAGTCTGCTATTTTTTAAATTGAGTTTTTATCCCCACCCAGCGGTAGCAAATCCAAAATGCAAGCAAGTTAATCTCATCCCAAAGAGAAGAAACTGTAAGGGATCCCTGACAACTCTGGGTTTTTCGTGATGAAGCGAGCAAAGTACGTTTGTGAAGTGAGCTTTGCCCCCCCACCCCCGTCTTACGACGTCTCTTGCCCCATTCATTGGTTAACCTGGTTGTTAAATGACTCCTCTCTGGCCTTGGCTTGTGAGAAGGTTGGGAAAAGGGAAATCCCATGACCCCCCCAGGACACGGCCGCCATCAGAAATACAAGTTGCCAAGCGTCTGGATTTTGATCCCGTGACCGTTTATTTATTTTATTAGATTTATACCCCGCCTCTCTTCCCCAGTCAAGGGGAACCCGAGGTGGCTAATAGGTTTCTTTTTTAAAAAATTAAATATTAAAAATTAATATATAATAAAAATATATGGAGGAAAATATTTGTAATTCAAGATTGAAACGGGGGATCCTTGATGTTCTCTGAACTTGGTTGTTTCCTTCGTTATTCAAACTAGGTAATATCATCAACGCTTGTGACAATGATGTTATCTACTTTGGGTAATGAAATGTCTGCAAGAAGACAACCAAGCTCAGAGAGCACTATAAGGTCCCCTCAAATATATTTTAAATAGTTATAATAATGAAATACAAAGGGCTCCATACAAGGCTTTTGAATTGTTAGGTTGTGTTGTGTTCTGCATACTTTTGCAATGAGCCGCTAAGCCTACTTAAAAAGAACATGAAAATACTTCATCTACGGGCATCTGCAGTAAGTTTTCTCAAAACTTTAGTGTTGTGATGTCTCTACACAAATTCCATCACAAACACAGACACAAACACACACACACACACCCTATTATGACTTAAAGGTGAAAGGGGCAGAGTTTGTACTGTGGCGTTGTGATTTATGTTTTGATGTTTTCCCATACAGTTTCCCCCTGGCTTCATTCTTTCGTAGCCTTCTAGGGGGCAGACAAAGATAGCACACTTGTAGAAATGCCATCTTTATCTGCCTGTCACTGTACATTCCATATTAATGTAGAATAATAACGTGAAACCTTATTAGTAACTTGGTATCAGGCAGGAGGTTGTCCAGCTTTACGCTTGTGCAAGAAGGAGTATCTCTGGCAGTTTCTGCATGTTACACATGCTTTCACTGAGTTTTAAGCCTTTTAAATCAATAATTCATGCATCCTATGCTCCTAAAAATGCTAAGCAGCAAAATAGATTAATAAAGTTTTAATAAGATATATTCAACATGAATTGGAATAGGAAAATACTTATCATAAAACAACAGAAATTATAGGTTATTATGTTAACTTTAGAATAATGAATAATCCTCATTTGAGAGGCTCAGTGGTATGATGCTTGAGAATGTTGTTGTGAAACCTAGTGCTCTCAGTGTTAGTGCTCTTATTTCAGCATTAAATCACCATATTTAACCTTAAGAATTGTCTTTTTCAGGGGATATAACTCTAGAATTAGGGTTACTGGTATTGTTAAAACTAACATACAAAGATGATTAGGCAACTGGAGGCTAAAACATATAAAGAACGGTTGCTGGAACTGGGTATGTCTATTCTAGGGGCGACGCGATAGCAGTGTCCTGATATCTCAGGGGCTGTCACAAAGAAGAGGGGGGTCAAGCTGTTCTCCAAAGCACCTGAGGGCAGGACAAGAAGCAATGGATGGAAATTAATCAATGAGAGAAGCAAGCTAGAACTAAGGAGAAATTGCCTGACAGTTAGAACAATTAACCAGTGGAACAACTTGCCTCCAGAAGTTGTGATTGCTGCAACAGCAGAAGTTTTTAAGAAGAGATTCGACAACCATTTGTCTGAAATGATATAGGATTTCCTATCTAAATAGGAGGTTGGACTAGAAGGCCTCCAAGGTCCCTTCCAACTCTGTTACTCTATTTTACTCTACCTTTCCCTACCCTCACTCTCTCTCCCACTTTCCGTTCTGTTCTGTTCTATAATACTCCTTGTATGTTTTGGGCCCTTAGTTTTAATTACTATTTCTCAGTTTTAATTACTAATTCACACACACACACACACACAACACACACACACAGAGCGGGACTTTAATGTTTTACAAAAGTAATCTATCCATAAGTAATCAGATTAAACTGTGTTGCCATTTAAATTTCAGCTGCTTCATATTAGAATGCATTCTTTGTTCAAAGTTTTAGGTTACAGTTTCCAGTCTTTTATAGAGTTTAAACTAATGTCAATTCTCAATATTTTCGTGTTTGACTATTTGTTGTAGACAACTTCAACACAGGAAAACTCTCACAGTCCTTGTAACAGCCAGACAGAGGGTCAATATGATTCTCCTCCCAAAGGCTGGTCAGAGGAGATGGATGAACATGGTCAAACACAATATACCAGTGACCTCACCAATGAAAAGGTATACAGTTCTTCATCACATATCTGCCAAGGTGATAGAAATTTAGTCAATATTAGTCAATAGGTTTGACTTCTTATAATTATCAATACAGTTTTGATTAGGGCCAGTACCCTCCTATGTTTGTCTGTTTCTGTGTTCAAACTGCTTTTAAAGACTATTCTATGTTTAGCTTCTGGTTGTGTTGAAAATAAAAGTTTTCTAATTGCTGATTGTACAGATAGTCCTTGACTTATAATTAGGACCACAATTTCTGTTGTTAAGTAAGGCAGTTGTTAAGTGAATTGCACACAGTTTTACACTCTTTTTTGTCACAGTTACCAAGCGAAATACACATTCATTCATTAAATGAATCCGGATTTCCATGTTGACTTTGCTTGTCAGAAGCCAGCGGGGAGGTTTGCAAATCTCATGACCCCTGGGATGCTGCAATTATCATAAATACATGCTGATTGCCACGCATCCAAATTTTGATCAAGTGACCAGAAGTGCTGTGAGGGACAGTTGCAAGTCACTTTTTTCAGTCCCATTCTAACTTTGAGTGGTCACTAAACAAACATTTATAAATTAAGGACCATCTGTATATCCTTTTAATGTCAGAAAAAAGATCTAAGGATATATTCTTAGTTTTGCGTTTCCTGCAAAGTTGCCATTACTGTAGTGGTATTTTCATTTCTAAACTATGAACATGTCTCCTTCTCAACAATTCCATTTCATCTGACTGTAGCATTTTTATTTAAGAGTAACTGTAAAATAGGTTTGAAGTAGGTACTTTGTGAGATTGAACAGATGAGTATCAGTATATTTACATGTATAAAATACTATCTTTAAATTTAAAAAGCAGTTTCTAAAAAATTTCTAGGATTGATAAGAGATCAGCTGTGAAAATAGATGTTTG